>APFE030012193.1:197550-222288 GCA_000404065.3 Pinus taeda
CTTACCAAGTACACACACTTTGTGCATTATCACATCCATTTAAAGCCAGTACAGTTTCTACTGCATTTATGGAAACAATTCAAAAGCTACATGGAAACCCAAAGATTATTGTAAAGTGACAGAGATCCCATTTTCACTGGAAATTTTTGGACAGAACTATTTTCTTGTCTTGGTACTCAGTTAGCTCATAGCTTCATCTGTTATCATCTCTCAATCTGATGGTGAAAATCGGAGATAGTAACAAAATGTTTGGAAGGATATCTTCCTTGCTTTGTATATTGATAATCCAAACACAAATGGGTATAATCTCTGTGGTTGCCTCTGGCTAAATGGTGGTATAACACTTCCTTCCATACAGCAACAAAAATGACCCCATTTATGGCACTTATGGGTATGAACCACCATCCATCACATCATATTTAAGAGAAAATTCTAAGGTTCAAGCAGTGGAACATCACATCGAACATCAACAACAAGTCCTCCAACTCTTAAAGGATAACCTCGCGTTGGCACAGAATAGAGTGAAACAACAGGCAGATCAACATCGCAGTGAAAGAAGTTTTGATGTAGGTGATTGGGTATTCCTACAGCTACAACCATATAAGCAATGTCCCTCAAGCAAGCTAAGAAGGATAATAAATTATCACCAAAGTATTATGGTCCGTACAAGGTGTTGCAAAAGATTGGTACTATGGCATACAAATTGGAGCTTCCTGCAGCTTCTCGATTGCACCCAGTTTTCCATGTTTCATGTTTAAAGAAGGTTATAGGAGACAAGCTCCCATTTCAAACAATATTTCTAGAACTTGACGAGGAAGAAAAAATTATATTGGAACTGGAAGCAGTCACAGAAACAAGATCTCGACAACTACGAAATCGATCAATTTCGGAGTATCTTATCAAGTGGAAGAACTTATCTATGGAAGATTCCACATGGGAGGATGAGAATTTTATACAGAAGTATCGAGAACTACTCAAGCGTTGAGGACAACACTTTTTTTGAAGTAGAGGGGCATGTTGGGTCCCTATAATACTAGTGATTACCCCATTACTATGGTAGTTGTACCCCTTATTAATATTGTTGTGCCGCTATTGCCCCCATATTGTTATTACTGTGCCCCATAGAATCCCTCTATTGTTATTTTTGTGGCTTTATATTATTATTGTTAGGTCGGCTGGGTTATATTGTGACTCCTTAGACTCCTATATATAGAAAGGAGGTTTTGCCATTTGTATCAATGTAATGTAAAGGAGGTTTGCCCCCTCGAAGAGGCTGAATTCTAAGGCGTTGATCTATCTTTTCTATCTTTTCTTGAGTTGGTTTCATAACAGTCATAGACACTACTGGGGGGGACATAGTCGCAGATAGTATGTTATGTGGGCAGGATACCTGAGTCCCCGACTCAGCTCCGAAATCCCCGAAGGTATCCCCAATACATAAAATACCTAAAGGAGTTGCAAGTGAAGGTTGGGTACCTTCACTTACAATCCAATGTTGTCTCGTATTTAGCTCTGCTTTGACTGGAGTGGCCCCGGTAGTATGAGTGCAGAAGGAATTTTCTCTCTTTTAATGACACTAGTTTTGGTTTCTGATCTTGGGTAGTTTACTCACACTACCTATCCCAAGATCCTAGACTAAACTAATGTGTTTTTGCTCAATAAAGAGTTACTGATTGATTTTAGGTAAATTTTATGTGTACTTTTTTAGTCTCTTCGGTAGGGGAGTTGACGTATGAAATGTGATGGGACTCTGACTCAAAAATCATGCACAAGACAATGCTTAAAAAATATTCAATTCGATGAAAACAAGTTGTATTCTACAAGTGAGAGTCTTTCACATATTCATATTTGTTCCATGCATCCTAGTCATTATAACACATGCATAACCAACAAGAATCTTTCCAATGTTTTCTTAACAACTATTTGAAACCAAAATAAAGTAGATTTTAACTAGCTAAGTAGAATAATGAATAAAAAATGTGGATTTTTCTTTTATAGTTTTTCTTTTAAGAAAGAAAGAAAAAACTTATTTCCTAAAAAAATTCTTTTAGGACATCGATCTTGCTAACAAAATGCAGCTGCAAATCCATTTTAGTCTATAAGCAGGCTTCCCATCCCTTTGAGTTTACAGACACAACTTTATGTCAAGATTTGGGGGACTAATGCTCTGTAGCAGTGGCCACAGAGAGTTATTGGGTCCACTAACACTCTGTGTGTGCAGACACAAAGCTTTATAAAGCACTGTCTAGTCTACTAACCTGCGTTAGTGTGGGAAAATAGCTCAAAACAAGGTTTTTAGGATCAGATTCAAGGCTGAATATATGAAGGCAGAATGCAACAAGGTTTTGGTGGGTCAGAAAGGGAATGCAGAAGTATAGGGAGGTCTTAGAAGGAGGAGGAAATTGAGAACTGTCTGAGTAAACCAAGAACTAGATGTATAGTCCCTAGTGGAGTCACCAATTCTGCTATAGGATAAAATTCACAGTGTATGGAGAATGGAGATACCCTCAAGGGTCTTCCTGGGACCCTTGGCAGACTGTAAGATTATCTGCGGCCATCAAAAAGTTACATGCATGTCCATAAACATTAACTAACTATCAAAGCAAAACAGATGGATTACCTCAAGTCTCCGTGTAGATTTTTTGGAGAGCACAATGTAGCTAGGTGGAAATCCCCTGAGCCAACTCCATATTAAGACCTGCACATAGAAGAGACAAGCATAATCACAACATACAACCTTGATAACTAAGACATGAATATATAAAAGACATCTAGTTACACATAACTAAGCTACTCATGCTAAAAGGTTTTGGACAAACAAATAAATGAATGATAGTACCAACACCATGGAGTAGATAGTACAACTACAGTTCTATATGAATGTTGGAAGAGTTATTACAACCATCTGTTGTATCATCCTTCCCTTACCTCTCTATCTTCACTCTCTCTCTACCTTCTTACCAACTTCTTATGAATATATTTGAGACTATGCTCAACAACCAAGTAAGCTATCCTTTCAAATGATCTGACCACCATCACCACAGCCCTAGATTTTCTTATGTAGCAATCGAGTTATGGTTTCCAAGTTCCTCCACGAGTTCCTTAATGTAAAACCAATGAATTTTCCATGCTTTTCAGCTAATGAATATCATCTTAGATAATGAATATCATCTACATGAATGGTGTACTCCTTGTCAAGCCACAATGATCCTTCGTGCATCCTGCTCGCCAAAAGCCTAGTACACTACATTGCAGTGAATTGAGTGTCGAAAATAGGTAAGCTTCTCAAATGGAGTAAGTTCAACCTCTATATCCCTTTGAATTCCTCCATGATTTTAGAGGTCTTGGTGTGGTCCTCCCTCTGGATTTCCTCTATATAAACATCCCTTTTTAGAGCTAGGAACTGGAAGCAGATCGTAAGATCATTGTCGACCAAATTCTCCTTGTCATATTTCCCATACAAATTTTCAACCACCTCAATTCGTTCATTTAATAGGTGCTATGAGATTGATACAATTCCCTTTTCCATCTCCCTTTGTCTTTGGTAAACAATATTCACCTGAGATTTCTTACTTCTGAGTCTCTACAATTATTCTTCAGAGTGGACCTGGAATTCTTCCGCTATCTGAAATTGAAACTCTATAATTTCCTTCATTGGTTTGCGAGTTAAGTAGTCAAGCTTGACACAATGTTTCCTTACTGGACCTTAGCAACTAATTACTTCAGAAACTTCCCCATATGTTGTAGGTATACTTTTCAACCATCGACTGACCTGGACCTGACAACGATGACATGGACTAGGAAAGTACAGAGTGGGATGCATGGCATATTTATTTTGTTGTGATGGGGTTATTTATTAACTAAATTTGTGCTTAATGGGAAAATATTTTGCAGCTCCTACTTTGATAGTTCCATTATTGGCTACTTAATATGGAAATGACTACTAGTACGGCATAAAGGATGGGCACAATGTGTGATCATAAAGAATAGAAAAAGTGCATGCCTACGTGTACCTTTTTGACTATTACTTCATGTGTGACTACTAGTTCTACTCTTCTTCCCCCCCGCCGACCACAAATGGGTTGTGGCGTGCTGAAGTTTCTAGCGCAACCTTATTGACATTCCACTTATTTCTATGATAAGAGCATGACTCTACCTAGTTGCTTCCAATAACTGACTAAATCTTATTACTTCCTACCTACTTGCGGGCTCGTTTCCGAAACCCTCTTTTATTTTGATTTATATCTTGTGGAAGGGCTTCAAGCATGCGCCATTTACCCATACCTACAACATCACTCCATCCAGTTGCGCTAACCCACTGCTCCAGAATATCTGATTTTTGTAACTATGAACAGGCCCAACCAGTACATCTGCAGTTTCCCTCAGAATTTCTAGAACTCGTTGTCATATAGTAGTACCTGATTCCCAACTTTGCATGTCTTCTTCCTGATATGCCTATCATGCCAAGCTTTCTGCATTCTCTACTCCACTGACTAATGAAAATCGACTAAGAATCAAGATTCGTCAAGTTCCATCAGCTGACTCAGCCTCTCTCTCCAGGCCATATTGTCTATCATTCTCGTTGCTTTAGATATGAACATGCTTGGTATTATAAATTTTGTTGGCACCACTGCTTCCCTTCCATATACTAGCTGAAACAAATTTGTTTATGAAGTCTCTTCACCATTGTCCTATACAACCATAGAGTTTTGGGTATTATTTCTTCCCAGTCATCTCTGTTGGATGATACTATCTTTGGATTTTGTTGAATGCTTCCACAACATTGTTGGCCTGTGAGTGATACAGACTACTCTTGTTATGATGAATCATGAAATTCTTTAGAAGAGTCTTAATGGTTTCATTCAGAAAGTTCGTTCCTTGGTCACTTGTGAGACTCCTTGAGCATTTAAACGTTGAGATTATGTTCTCAAAATTAAACCTTGCGATTATTTCTATTGTACAATCCTTAATGGGTGCAGGTTCTACCCACCTGGTGAGGTATTCCATTATGGTTATTATGTATCTTACACATGAATGCATCACCGGTGATGTATTTCCAATTTGTCAAAGCTTTCACAGCGTGAATGGGATTTAAAGGAAGCTCATCCTACCGCGATGGCTTTCCAACCCTTTGATAGACATCACAGATCTTAGAAAATTCTTTAGAATCTTTATGAACAGTTGGCCACCATAGTCTTGCTTACAGTATCTTCCTTGCGGTGGCTTTACCTCCCACATGGCCTCCTACGACTCCCACATGGCATTCCATAGTACATATTTTCTTTCATGCTGAAGGATACAATGCCTCAAGACTTGATCTAAGCCCATTTTGTATAGGTGCCTTGCGATTAGTTGGTAATATTCTTCCCTTACTACTAAGCGTCACTTATTTGTCACCTTATTTCCTTCTACGCAATGAACTGTTGTTAATAATGTAGCGATCTCTTCTAGGTGATCCGGGACTGCCTCTATTATGATTAAGTTGATGTCAAGCAATCGATCATCCACTGCTCCCTCATTATCTCCTATCTCCAGTCATGAAAAGTGGTCTAGCCCCACATTCAGTCTGTCGAGTTTTATGACCACCTCAAATGTAAATTCCTAGAACATCAACAACCATTGGCATATTATACCTTCCAATACTGGTTTGTTTACCAAGTATTTTAGTGTGGAATGGTCTATAAATAATTTGAATGGCGCGGCCAAAAAGTAATACCTAAACTTTTGGAGAGAATAAACCATGGCCAAGGCTTCTCTCTCGATTGTTGTATAGTTTCTTTCTATAATTAACAGCTTTCTGGTTGCATAATACACTAGGTGGTCCATATTTTTGTCCCCTGGCTCTGTTAAGACCACTCCAAGTGCTATCCCTGATGCATCGATGTGTACATGGAACATTTTATTCCAATATGGATATACAAGGATATGGGCACTTACCAGCCTTTCCTTCAACATATTCAGTGATGTCTCACAATCCTCAGTCCAAATGAACTCTTCTGTCCTCTTTAGTAGCTTTTCCATTGGGGCTGTGATTGATGCATAAATTCTGATGAAGTGTCGGTAGTACCCCGTATGGCCCAGGGTTGACCTCAGTTGCTTCACGTTGCATGGCAGTTCCGTGTTTACAATTGTCGCAACCTTCACTGGCTCTACGCATACCCCATCCTTGCAGATGATATGCCCTAAATAGTGTTCCAAACGGGATTGCGAAAATGCATTTCTTGAGGTTTAAGGAAATCTGCAGTTGTCGGCACCTTTCCAACATAATCCTTAATAAGCTGGTGTGTTTCTTTAGTAGGCTATATACTATCCAGTCATCCATGTACACCTCTAGAAATCTGTGAATATAGTCTCGGAACGTAGCGATGACAATCCTTGAGAAGGTTGTTGGTGCATTATTTAATATGAATGGTATTACAATATATGCATATGACCCCCACTTAGTAGTGAATGTTGTTTTCCTTTTATCCTCCTCGACTATTCTAACTTGATGGTAGCCCAAGAACTCATCTGTAAATGAATATGCTTCATTCCCCACAATTTTCTCTAGGACCTCATCATTGAAAGTTGTTGGGAACGAATCATGCACACATGCATTGTTAAGAATTTTTTAATCAATGCATACTCTGATTTTGGTTGCATCCTTCTTGTTTTATATGACTATTAGACTTATCCACTCTGCTTCATCCACCGGAAATATAATCCCTGCTTCCAACATTTTGTCGATTTCCTTCTTAACCTTCTCCTTCACCCTCGGGTTCAATATATATGATTTGTGCTTTATGGGATGGGCATCCAACCTTAGAACAATATTCATCTACCCTATTTCTCCTTTTATCCCCTTTAGATCTACTACTGAAGATGGAAATAGGTCTTGGTATTCTTATAATAGGTCAAAAATTTATTTTGTGGTCTATCTGTCCCATTAGTCTCCTACGGATGCCATTTTGGGCTTTATCCTCCATCCCAACATTTTGTTTTCTTAGATTCATTGGTAAAAGGTGAGAACCTTCTCTTGAGGGGCTCTCCTGGATGTCTCTTTCTCCCTCTGTTTCCTCGAAGTTCATGTGTCTCAATCCATATAACCCATCCTCATATGGTTTTGCATCCACCTTGTCGCAGGTCACATATTCTAGATAATCCATGTCATACATACATTGCATAAAACTTTCATCAGGACCTCCCTCAACCAACTATCTTGGAGCAAACAAAACCCTCTTGGTCATCTGGATTGTCTCAGTCATGTGTTCCTTGTTACATCTGAATGAAAAGCTTCTAACAAATTGTACCTCCAAAACATCTCAATCTATCGTTTGCCAATGGATTTCATCCTATCCGTACTAATCTCGGGGAACAATTCCCAGGGTATGTAGAAATGCATGTACCCATATATCCTTTGGTATTCCTTGGTTTTCCCAATCTTTTATGCAATATTTGATGTGCCTCTCGAGACTTGAATCCCCTTTGTATCTCGCTTTATCTTGTGGTCGGTTTTCATCCTGGGAAATTCTTTCCTTCGTGGCTTTCTTGATGCTCACCCAGTTTCTTAGTGCACTGTGGTGCGTTCTCCACCAACTTTCTAGTGTTTCCATGAGAGTGATATCAAGAAAGGGAATCTTTTGATCTGCCATCATTTCCCTGTCTACCCTGGTCAAGAAGGTGTCCACTAGTTCAATGTCATAGTACTTGGGATAGTCGCTTATCTCTGTTCCTATCCAATTTACTCGATTTATCATTGCACAACATCTAGTGTTTAGTTCATACCCGCCTTACTACCATGCATCCCATGCAACTTCTGAACAAGTCTCTGAGCTTTAGATACTTCTCCAACATTAGGATTTATGTAATCTTCCCTCTTTCTCGCTATGAGTGTGTATAACTGGTCTAATATTTCTGGTTCATCCCTGTCATCTACTGGTTCTATAAATTGGGGACCTTGATAAGGGTCTAAGGGTTGGATCACCCTCATTCCTTCTACTTCGAAAATCATCAGCTCATTCTTTAGGTCAATGAAAACATATTTTTCATAGGCCCAATCAATCCCAAGGAGCGTTGGGTATGGGTCCTTATCTCCCATTATGTCAATTACCTCGAATTCAGTGTGCATATTCACCCCCGCCACATCTACTTCCATGTTTTCTAACCCTCCAATGGGCAGTACACAATACTGATTCACCATTCTTAGTTGAATCAGTGAGTATTTCAGTTGCAGATTCCTCATTACCTCCCATGTTTTCCTAGTTAGGATGTTTACATCCAATCCTAAGTCTAGCATTGTGTACCTTATCTAGATTCCCACAACCTGAGAATTAATTCAAAATTCCTTTTCGCGTATCTTCTTGTTTCATCTCATCTAGAATGCTTTTATGGTAAGTTGGCAAGTGATTATTCCCCTTCTGTTTCCTCCATTGATAATCCAACCTTTAAATTTTTCCACAACTTGTTCAACATGTATTCATCTTAGACAATCTTCAGGAATAGTTTGAACCATTCTTCAATTTTTTGGTTATGATCAAGCACATTGCCATTCGGTCTTTGGTCTTCCTTCATCTTGGTCATCCCATCGAATAGCTTAGTTGCTTCATGATAATACTTCTTTTGGTGCTCAGACTGATACACTTTCTTTGGAGATGCCACTTTAACAATCAAGGGTGGGTCCATTGTGTTATGATCCTCTCCCGTCCTCTTTCCTCCTCATCAAACTATATTAATATTGGTTGTGGGAAGACCGTTGTCGGTATGAGGTCGACATTAACCAAGTTAGACACCCTTTGTTTGGTCCTTTCCTCCCACTTTGCAATGCGTTCTGGGAAATCCTCCATGGTGTGGGTATTAATTCTGCGTTGTGATCACCAAGGTATTCTAGGGAGCTGGCATGCCCTAGAGAAATGTCCTTCCTAGTCATAGTTGTAACACCTTACGGGGCCTCTTCCTTCCATTCTTCCTCCTCTCCCATTTTCTCCTTGTCCTACCCAGTTTAATTCATTAGTTCTGAACATGGATCTATCTAGTCATTTTGCTAAATCATCCAGTGCTTAGCACTAGTCAGTGTGACACTAGTCAGTGTGATGTGTTGTAGATGAACATAACTCAAATAGTTGTTATTGGGGACTTTGGAGTACTTTTGTAGTATTGGACACATTCGTGGTAGATGTCCATACATTCTATATATTTCACAAAAGTCTTGGCTATTCCTTCCTGGAAAAACTCCTTGCGCTCCTACTACTACAACCCCTGCAGTTGGTGGGGCCCCTGATGACCCCACAACCCCCCTGGATGATTAAGCCCTCACAACCTTAGGCATCTTGGTGCACCATACATTGGGTCTCGCGGGTTGCACTGTTTGAAGATCCTTTAGCTTCTCTGTTAAAGTTCTGATCTGATTCTGAAGGCCCATGATTGATGGATCTTGAAAATTTGTCCCTTCACGATATTCATGAGGATATCTGGCCATGGATTCTATTCGTGATGCTTTCTCCAAAGCATCTTGGAGGGTTCCAATTTTCCGTTGTGTTAGTGGCGTTTTGGTTAGGGGCAATAGTGCCTTGATAAACTAGTTCCACTAGTGATTCGGGTCCAGAGTGTAACTCAGCTTAGCAATGGCATCCTTAAACCTTTGCATGAGTTCCCAATTTATTTCACCCACCTTCTAGTTGATCTCCCACAGTTTTGATAACCCTTGTTTATATGTCTATGGTACTTTGAATTCTTGCACAAATCTTCTCTTGATATCATCTATCATGGGATTTTGGTTCTACTCTGCCCATTTTATGAACCAACACAAATCCCTTTCCCTCATCGTGGTCTGAAACTCCACTATCTTGAAGTTATCTGGAGTCTTACGTGCTCTCCAAATAGCTTCACAGAGATACTATTGTTATTCCACATCTTTGTTTCCCCTTCCCACAAACTCTGGATATTTTGTAAAAGATCCTTCCATACTAACTTGGGTATGAGCTAGCAACACAAACCATTTGTTCCCTGGCTGCCTGTATCTCTATAGCCCTAAGTTACTAATGATATTGGTTCCTTTTTTTCTTCCAATATTAAAATTGGCCCTGTATCTCTCCCGTGTGCTACGTACCTATATTTCCTTGGCTAATTTAATAAAAAAATTCTCTGGATTGTAATAAGGTACCAGGGGAAGGTCAAGAGAGATGTTGCCTGTGTCTCGGGGGTATTGTTGTTGAATCTTGATGGATGCTTCTACTTTTTCAAATAACCTTCTCATAATGTCGCCCATGTCCTCTTCTCTCTCCTCTCCATACCCACTCGGCATTTTCCCTTGTGATACCCCTCCCGCAACCTGTAAAGAGGGGCCCTCTCCATCCTTATGGATCCTATATCTTCTATCACAAATCTTGCTCTGTTTTGCATATTCCTTTTCTCCCCCTCTGCCTTGGGGTTTTCCCAACACCACTCCTATTTGGTGTGGTCCCATTTTTCTTTTCTTCAGAGTCTGAACCACTCTTTCCTACCACTTATCCGCTAGCAGTGCTCTCCTCTATGCTCTAACATCTCTAGCTTTCTTCAACCCTTCCACATCCATCCCTTCAGTAGCATCTCTATTCCTCAATCGACAGCATTCCCCCCCCTTATGTCCTCCCCTCGGTACTGGGGTTTTACGCTACCATCTGCACTGTGGGTGAGGGAAGTAATCCTTGTTCTATCATAAACATTTTAATCCATGTCGATACTTCCCTCATCAATCTTCCTCTCAATCTGGATCCAAATACAGCTTCTGCCTTTGAGAAGGATTGATAACTCTTGATAGAAAACTCGAATATATATCCTTCCACCGTAGTATTTACCCACAAATCAACTACTCTAGTCATATCACTTTCAAACTACTGAAGCAACGTGAGATATGAGGGAGTCCAGCTATGGCGAACTTTCATCGACCCCCCTAACCGATTCTGCCCTTTCAGCCTTCTTAAACAATTGTAAAAGTCTTCTGGAAACTTGCACTAGAATATCTCATATTGGTCATTGGTACCATCAGCATATAAGATCCCTTCACTCACCTTACCGATCAGTTGATTCCTTCGGATCACTTGCTCTGCTACAAATCAATCTACTTTATGATTCCACCAATATCTGATCTCTTTCTTGAATATCCTTGACACCATGTTCCAAACCAGTTCCTGTAACTTCAGGTCTTGACAAAGGATCCATTTGTTGGAACGAAAGAGTCATCAGGGGGAAAGACCCTGGATTCAGGCATAGAGAGACAACAATGGTCCGTTGTAGTCTAGGACAACACCAATTTTTTCACCTTACCTAAGGGGTAAGGAGTCCCACTTGAGGCATACCATGACCAGAAGTAAGAAGGGTTCATCATGGAGTCAAAGGAGCACCAACCGAAGCATCAACCGTTAACAGCTATATAACATTACACACATAGTAGAAATAACAACATACCATCTAATTCACAGAAACTACTAAATGCATGCATCTGAAATGACGTTTCAAAATTTTAAATGGGTCATCAAATCATGTACACTTATACATATTATACTCCACAACTAGTCTAGAATTTCCTTTCTATTAATTCAATAGTAAAATAATATAATACATCTCGGCATTCACCACAAGTAAATATAGGGAATACTCATTTACAGACTCACGAGCTTGGTCTCAATCTCAAGGGTCCTACTCAGCTAGACTCCTATTGTCTGGTATTAGACTACCACAACTAGCTATCCTCTCAGCAACGCCAACTTCAATAGCCTCTCCAACCAACCTCCCTTCCATATTGGCCCTTTCCTTTTATATTTCTCTCTACCCCCTGGACTACTAGTTCCTTCTTGGTTGTTCTTTCCCTTAGCTATTGCTCCTCCTTCCTATCCACTTAGTTGCCTTTTCCTTCCACTACCACCTTGTCGCAACCCTTCTGCAACTACCTATTTCTGCCTTCCTGTCTAGCTAACTCCCCCGCAAGCTAACTGTTGTTGCCACCTATTTCCTCCTTGTTCTTTGGTCAACCAAAATTGATCAAAACCTCTACAAAATTAAACAAAGGCTCCAACATTAGTACAACACCATATCACAAATATGTTGTCTCATACCTGAATACCATAATGATATCCATATGCATAGGAAAATCCAGGTTAACACAACACATATAACATCAAGATCTTAAATGCAATAACCCTAATAATCAGGTTACTAGCATATAACAACAAGTTATATATAATGCTCATCAACAACATATAACTAGATCATCAAGCTAGCTATCATATAACAACAACAAGTTAACCTATAACATACTCAACAACATCATATAACATAATCATCAATTTATCTAACATAAAACAACAATAATAATGCAGACAACCATAGGTTACTATCATCCATGATTATTGGACACATGTGCATATAACTACACTAATAAACTAGCATGTATCATGTATGTAACCATAAAATCAATAGAATGAAAGGAATATACATAACCGTAATGCATAAAACTATCCTTAAACTACATACTTGCATGCCCAACATACCAACCTGTATGACGAAATTCTCTTTATTTGAGGTCCAATGTTGCAACTTCACTTTGATGGTCTACATCTCCAACTCTATCTCAACCAACACATTAGCATCATAACATACCAATAGCATCATAACATACAAATAGCATCATGATGAAAACATTTCATAAAATGACCTCATGCACAACAACCTTCACCATGAAAATGCATGCATGACAACAATAGATGTTAACATGCATAACAAATTCATATACTACCATACACTCATGACGACACATCCCACAACAACACCATCAATCTTCACATGGTGACATCACTACCACCATGATCAACACCATACAAATGCAACAAGCACATGGACTACAAGCATAAGAAACACATATGAAACTAACATGAATGCATGACCAATGCACTACCCATCCAGTCTAAGGGGTGAACCATGCTCTGATACGACTTTGTAACTTCATCCTCCCACATCTACCCAGGTAACCAACCAACTGGTTAAACATGCGACGAGAGGCTACTATGATTAGATTCAACCTCCTTTGTGACCTTAAGCAAAATGAATCAATGGAAGCACAACATATAGACCTACCACATCAGCTACAAGGTCCCTGAGAACCATCCCAACACTTCAGGTAGCTAACGCCTCAGTCCCACATAAGTTTTTAACCACTTGACCTCTAAATTCTCTCATACTATAGGCCTGCTAGCATCTAGGAGGCTTTGGACGCTCTCATGCTATAGGCATGTCAGCGTCGAGGGACTATTTTTTCTATTTTTGTGCTAGGGTCCCCAAGATTTAAGCCACTTTTTCAGGCCCAGAGCCCAGTTCATTTCCCAGAATGGAATGACACCTTCAAAACAGTTAAATAATAGGGAAATAATGATGTAAAATCAAATAGTTGAACAAACCCTTTAGTAGACCCCTACTAGTCATGACATCCATTTGATCAAACATATCACAAATATGTAATCTATAGGTGTAAACAACATATTTAAGCATAGGTATCTCATACTTATCTAAGAATTGCTAAGGACCATTGTTCCCTCATATCATTTGCTGCATTATCATCCATTAGGTCATAGATACATTGTTCATACATTTACAAGTGAAAAAATGATGAGATCCATATCTAGCCACAATCATAAATTACATACATAACCAACATAATAGCAACATAAATACCAATGAAATCATAACCATATGATCCACATATAGATCAGTATAATGCTCATAGAAATAAAAGGAGAAATACCCTCTCATTAATGATTCAAAATCCAAACTTGGGATGGGACTACCACGTTCCACTCGAACATAGATGGTTGAGCCAAATCTCTCTTCAACCATTCACCCCCATGCCATATTCCAAACATGAATTTCAGACTCAAAGGAAAAGAACCAACTAGGATCTCGAGGCTAAATCACCTCACCCTCATCAATAGAAACGAGGCTTCACTGTAATCCATCCTGGATCACTAGGCCAACACAATAAACATGTAATAATAGGCTTTACCGTGATCTCCACTTGATCACTAGGCCAAACAAGCATGGATGCCACCATATTTCTCCACCTACACCATGAGGATTTTTCCCATTTCCTAGTCTCTCAGGCTTTACCACAATCCAATCCCAAATCACAGGGCCCTAAACCGAGACCCACTCTCCAAGATTTCCCACATATCCCAACCCAATATTACTAGGCCCAACAGAGAGAAAACCACCTCTTGGGTTTACCATATATCCTTCCATTCACTAGCAAGGATTCCTAAGCCCACCTAGGCAACACAATCTTCTCTTTAGTGCAACCCATAGTCTAGCTTAGGGGTCACTAGGCCATTGGCTTTACCGTGATCCACATTCTAGTTCAGGGACCACCAAGCCATGTGCTCTATCATTCGAAGATCCACCTCACTCAGCTTCAAATCCATTTGGAAATACATCTCAACCAAAACATGAGAAACCCATCACACCATGGTTATATGAAAATGAAAAGGCTAGGCTGAAAAAACTATCGCACTTGTCAAAACTCATGCCATGACAGAAAGGAACTACATGCAAAACCATGCATGCCAAATATAGAAAGGAAATCACACATGCAAATTGCTACCTACAATGAATCATGTTGCAGTTTCTTGATCCTACTCTTCCTTTCTTGTTCCTTCCTTATTCTTTCCTTCTTTTCCTTTCTTGATCCAATGAAAAAACCGAGAAAAAGCATGCCAACTAATCCTCATAAGAATTTTTATAAATGAGGCCTCTATTTTCTTCATTTTCCACTCCTTTTCTTCATTTTCCTCCTCACATGCAAGTTGTGACCTTTCACCTCCCTTTCTCCTATTTTCCATGATTTTCATAAATAAATGTGCCAAAATGCCTTTTGCCTTTCCAAATCCTTTTTCATTTCCTTTGCTAATTACCTTAGCCATAATAAATCGATGAACACACACACTAGGATGTCCTTCCCGACATTCAACTTGGAATAAGTGTCCCATCAATCATGGTCTTACAGTTTTTACAAGGATTTTTTCACCAGGGTTGTTACAAAATCCTCCCCCTTGGGGGACACCATCCTCGGTGCTCAACCACACTTATACCTCAACAAAAACTTTGAAAAGAAAAAAACTACCCATGGAGCTTTATAACATAGCTCGTTGCAATATTTACAATGACCATGGTTGAAACATGCCTATCATACAATTTATTGGAGCTTTATAACACATCTCATTACAACATTTACAATAATAACCATATATACACACATACACATTTTCTTCACCCATCAAGTAATCATACTGTCTATGGAGCTTTATAAACCATATTGATACAATATTTACAATAATATACATTTTTTCAACCAGAAAATAAAAGAATACGATGTCTGCATCCGCAACAAGGGAATCCAAAGGCTCACACCTCCACCCTCAAAAGTAGTACTGGGATTCACCTCCTTCCCAAGCATTTCTTAGAAAATTATATATATTACAGAGCAATGGAACACATAAAATATATTTTAGAAATACAAACACATAAAGCACATAAAACAAAGGAGACATAGATATACGTAGTTCACCCAATTTGGGCTACGTCCATGAAGAAACATCCAGTCCTTCCTTTTATATTATCCAACAAACTGAAGAGATACAACCTACAGCAAATCCAATGTAATTCCCTTTTCACTCTGATCCATGTGGATGTTGGTGGCCACCCACCTATCCCATTTGGACCCCCACAATTGTCTCTTTCAGTCTTTTCAGTTTCCTAAATTGTAGCACAGTTTACTATTTTTAGCAGTTTTTCGGGTCCTGAACTTCCGGAGCCGTTTTGAGGCCCTAATTGACGTTTTTGGGAAATCGGGGGAAACAGGGGTCCATGGACTGATGTTTCCTTCCAAAGTGTATTTCTCGGATTAGATCTTTCTAACGAGCTATCATACGCTCAAACGGAGATCGTATGCCAAAGTTACGACCCTGGGAAATTTGATGTACCAATTTACCCAAAACGGGGGCCCACAATTTGGCATTTCATCTTCTAGGGTTAGGTTTTGGAATGTGAAGGGTTTTTTCATTGTTTCTAAAAATAAATAGGCCTTCGAGCCTCATTGTAACTCAGTTTCGAAACAGTTCAGAGGCATGTAGCCGCACATCTCTTCTCAGAGATAAGCTACCATCGCCCTAGCTGCCTTATTTCCAATTCTGATTATAAGCATATTTCAGTATTTTCCATTAATGAAATGAAGCATTATTTCCGCTGCATCTTTGTGTATATGGTTATCTATGTATTTTATTGCGTTCCTGTTTAAATCCGGATCAGTGGTATCAGAGCGGTCTGCTTTTTCTATGTTTTTCTTTACATGTCCGCAACGAGGTCGGGATATAAGGAGTTAGGGCTTGAAATGGTCAAACCTTTGCAAGACCAGCGTCGCAAATCCCGACGGCCTCCCATGGTGGATGAGAAGAAAGATGAGGGAGCAGGAGATCCTATCAAAATCTTGCTCGAAGAAGCCCTCGAGTGACAACGGAACGCGATGATGGACAACTTTCCGTAGATTCTTCAGCGGCTACCCAGAGGTGATGCATCGGCTTCCAGCAGCTACTCTGGAAACACCACGCCCTTTAAGGTACAAGTTAATTTTGAAATCCCCATATTCGAGGGTAAAATAGACGCAAATGTTGTAGATAAATGGTTAAATCTGCTGGAGGGTTATTTTTCTGTTCATGAATTTTCAAGTCGGGAAAAGATTGTTTTTGCTCTTCTCAAAG
This sequence comes from Pinus taeda, assembly GCA_000404065.3. NCBI lineage: Eukaryota > Viridiplantae > Streptophyta > Pinopsida > Pinales > Pinaceae > Pinus > Pinus taeda. The sequence continues at coordinate 214,305 of APFE030012193.1, forward strand.
CAGCCCCCACGTCAAGGACTGGTGGGAAACATAGTCCGAGCAAAAGGATGAAAGTACGGGCTCACTATTTTCAGCCGCAGCCACTTGGAATTCATTTCGAGACGCCATCAAGGAGCAGTACTACCCTGTCAAAAGCTATGAGGACAAATACATCAAATGGACCACACTGCGGCAAGGACGAGACCAAGATGTGCTGGAGTTCACAAACATTTTTCATACCCTTCACACACAGTTGGGTATCAAAGATTCTGAGCTGCATCTGGTACTCAAATACCGTGGCTTCCTACACAGATACATCCAGTAAGAGATGGAGTTCTTGGACATCTCCTCACTCGGCACAACATATCGATACGCTGTCAAAATCGAGCAAAAGTTCAAACAGAAGAAGCGAGACTTTGGATCTACGAATCAGAAGACCAAAGGACAAAACCAAGTTGGGGTGACCCAAGACAACCCGTCGAAGCCGCAAGAAAAGAGCAACACCAAGAAGCCAAAGAAGGACACAGGAAAGTGGTGTGAGTTCCACAAGAGTCCCACTCATAACACAAGTGAGTGTCGGACCAAGAAGTCACTGGTGGCCGAGTTGAAGGCTTCCGAATCAGATGCATGTTCCGACCCTGAGCCAGAACCCAACAAGGGAAATGGAAAAGGGAAGCAAATCATTGATGCGGATCCCAGCGCCACTGTTGCCACTGCCAAGATCTAGAAGAATGAGCTCGAAGAGCCAGAGGAGGGGGAACGTCTTTTCCACTCACAGATGTGGGTGAAGGGTTCGTCGCTGCAATTCATTGTCGATAGTGGTAGCCAAAAGAACCTTATTTCAGCAAAGGTCGTGAAGCAGTTGGGCCTACTGACTACACCACACCCACAACCGTACAGTATCAGCCGACTTCATGAAGGATGAGATCTCAAAGTTTGCCAGCAGTGCCGCCTTTCCTACAACATCAAGCCCTTCACAGACGAGGTATTGTGTGATGTTACACCTCTGGATGTTTGTTATGTACTCTTAGACCAGCCATACTTGTGGAGGCGACATGCTGTGTATGAGTCAAGGCCTCACGCTGTTTGGATAATTCATTATACAGGATACCGGAGGTAGCCCCACCTACCGCCACATCTTTGATCGCTGCTAAGAAAGGCAGCAAGCTCATATCACAGACTAGGAAATTTATTTTATGTCTCATTCGTTCCCAAAGTAAGGGAAAGATCGTTCCTACATCCATGACCCCCACGCAGGGTTCCTCTACGCAGTAGTAGCAGCAAAGGGATACGGTCATGATAGAACACAGGAACAACTTCTCCTCACCCATAGAGGTACCACACAAGTTTCAGGTGGGCAACAAATTCTGGTGGCATCGACAGAAAGAACGCCTTACCAGAACCCATCAGAAGCTCAGACCACTCCGACAAGGTCCTTACAACAGTACCAAGGCTATGAGGAGTAATGCTTTGGAGCACAGCATTCCTCCATTCCTTCGCCTGCACCAAGTGTTCAATGTGGACCGTCGTCGATCATGCTTCCCACCATTACTGGACACATCAGAGATTGCAGGACAAGTTCAGCAGATGGAGGAACTCAATGCAATGGGGACCATTGCTTCCTAAGGGGGGAGGAATGATCCATGTGGATGTGGTGCCACCCACCTATTCCCATTTGGACCCCCACAATGTCTCTTTCAATTTCAGTTTTCCTAAATTGTAGCACAGTTTACTATTTTTAGCAGTTTCGGTTCCTGAACTTCCAGAGCATTTTGACCCTAAACGACTTTTTTGGAAATGGGGGCAACATGGTCATGGACCTTATGTTGCCCTTCCCCAAGTGGTAGTTTCGGATAGATCTTTCTAACGGCTATCTCGCGTCAAACATAGATCATATGCCAGTTACGGACCGGGAAATTGATGTACCAATTACCCAAAACGAGGCCCAATTTGGCGTTTCATCTTCTAGGGTTAGGTTTTGAATTTGAGGGGTTTCCATTGTTTCTCAACATATTGGCCTTGAGCCTTCTTGTAACTCAGTTTCGGACAGTTCAGAGGCATGTAGCTGCACATCTCTTCTCAGAGATAAGCTACCATCGCCCTAGCTGCTTTATTTCCAATTCTGGTTGTAAGCATATTTCGGTATTTTCCATTAATGAAATGAAGCATTATTTTGGCTGCATCTTTGTGTATATGGTTATCTATGTATTTTATTGCATTCCTGTTTAAATCTGGATCACGCTCTCACACAATCTCCTCTCTCTTTCTCAGGATCTGCATAGACGCAATACAATTCCTTCATATATAATGAGGGGTTGCCTTTTAGGGAAAAAAATCCTAAATTAAACATAACTTCTACCGTCAGATCTCCACCTAATGAACAGCCCAGATTGACTACGAAATTACAAAATTTTACAAGGTAATTTTACATCTATTTTTAGCTTCGGGGGCATTTCCCCGATCGGGGGGGGGCTCCCAAAGGTCACAGACGCCCCCTCCTACAACGAATATTTTACGAGCGGTGTTGCCTCTCCTTTACGAACTGGGGTCCAGTGCAGCAATACCTTTGAATAAAGAAGATAATCAAGCTCCACACCCAACAATATCCAACTTGGAGACTGTTTATAGTTACTCCACCGCTGCTTCATTTGCTGGACAATGACTCCACTCTAGACCTGGTTGTTTCTCATCTTCTTCATCATTCTTGAAGACCAATTGAAAATGAGAAGACTCTCAGTTCCTCCTTGGTTACAACTTTTGTTAACATATATGCGGGATTCTGGCTAGTTTGTATCTTTTCGAGCTTCAACTGTCCATCTTCCAATGCTGACCATATGAAATGGTACTTGAAATGTATATGTTTAGTCTTGGAATGAAATACAGAGTTCTTTGCAAGATGTATGGAACTTTGGCTGTCACTGCATAACATGCCCAACTCCTGCTTCTTACCCAATTCATCCAGAAACCTTTGTAACCAAATCATTTCTTTACTAGCCTCTGGAGCAGCAACATACTCTGCTTCTGTTGTTGAGAGTGCAACAACACTTTGCAGTTTTGAGACCCAACTAACAGTTGTTCCACCTATAGTAAACACATAACTTATTGTTCTCCTCCTGTTATCTCTATCACCCACCATATTTTCATCAACATATCCCTGTAGAGCAATGTTTGAACCACCAAAGCGTAATTGATTGTTTGTAGTACCTCTCAAATACCTAAGAATCCACTTCACTGCCATCCAATGTTCTTTTCCTAGATTGTTCATGTACCTTCTTACAACTCCCACTACATGTGCAATACCAGGCCTTGTGCAGAGCATTGCATACATTAAGCTTCCAACTACTGATGCATATGGAACTTTAGACATATGAGCCATTTCTTCCTGAGTCTTGGGAAACTCCCCCTTAGTTTTAAATGGCTAGCCAAAGGTATACTAATTGATTTTTTAGTCTGGATATTAAAACTTTTCAACACCTTTTCTATGTACTTACTTTGAGACAATGTTAATTTGTGATTCTTCTTGTCTCTAGTTATTCTCATACCAAGGATTTGTTTTGCAGTACCCAAATCCTTCATTGCAAACAAGTTTGCCAATTTTCTTTTGAGCACATTTTTTTCCTGCATTTTAGAATCTGAAACAAGCATGTCATCTACATACAATAACAATATAATATAGCTGCCATCATTTTGCCTTTTGAGATAAACACAATGATCAGAGTGACATCTAGTATAACCTTGTTTAGACATAAACCTGTCAAATTTTAGATACCACTGCCTTGGAGCTTGTTTTAAACCATACAAACTCTTCTTCAACCTGCACACTAGTTTCTCCTTCCCTTTTACCTCATATCCTTGTGGCTATTGCATATATATCTCTTCCTCCAAATCACCATGGAGAAAGGTTGTCTTTACATCTAACTGCTCAAGATGGAAATCTTCAGCTGCTACTAGAATTAAAATAGTTCTGATTGAAGTCATTTTAACAATAGGAGAAAATATCTCATCAAAGTGTATACCCTTTTTATGTGCAACCCCTTTCACCACAATTCTATCTTTATACCTTTTTCTACCTCCATCTTCTTCCTTCAACTTGTAAACCCATTTATTCTGCAATGTTCTTTTACCTACAGGAAACCTAACTAAGTCCCAAGTCTGGTTATGTGCTAAGGATTCCATCTCTTCTTTCATGGATTACTCCCACTTCTTCATGGTTTCTACCTGTACGACTTCTTCATAACATTCTGGTTCACCAGAATCAGTCAACAATGCATAATATAATGAAGGAGAGTATCATTCAGGGGTCTACTTATCCTAGTAGATCTTCTAACACCACTTTCAGGTGTTTGAGGTGCTTGTTTTTGCTGTGGTTGTTGTTCTGGATGTTGATCATTATGATTTTCAGGCACCATCGCTTTTTCTGTGATCTTGTCAAGCACTGTGTATTCTTTGTTTTCTTTTTCCTTTTTCTTTTCCTGCAGTTGATCCTTATATAAATCCTTTTCATTGAATATGACATCTCTATTCCTAATGATTTTGTGTTTTTCATAATCATAAAAGTGATAACCAAAATCATTAAAACCATATCCAATAAAGGTACATTTCTTTGATTTTGCCTCAAGCTTTGTTCTATTTTCCTTATTAATGTGGACAAAGGCTTCACAACCAAAAGTCTTTAAAAAAGAGTAGTTTACATCTTTACCTGTACATGCCTCCTCTGAAATACCACAATCCAAGGAACTTGAAGGCCCCCTGTTTATTAGATAAACAACAGTATCTACACCATCTACCCAAAATTGTAAAGGCAATCCTGCATGCAATATCATGCACCTTGCACGCTCCATGATTGTCCTGTTTATCCTTTCTGACACACCATTTTCTTGTGGTGTTCCTCGAACTATCTTCTCTCTGTGAATTCCATTCTCTGAACAGTACCTATCAAACTCTTTGCTGCAATATTCACCTCCATTGTCTGATATGAGACACTTCAACCTTTTTCATGTCTCATTTTCAACCAAAGCTTTCCATTTCTTGAAAGAATCAAATACATCAAATTTATTTTGAATACAATAGATCTAGGTTTTTCTAGTTGCATCTTCAATAAAAGTAACATAATAGTCAAAGCCACCAAGAGATGATACCTAAGTAGGTCCCCATACATCTGTATGCACAAGCTCTAATTTTTCGCTCTTCTTTTCTTTCACGACTCTAAGGAATTTGACTCTCTTCTGTTTTCCATAAACACAATTCTCACAGAATTTTAAATCAACATGCTTCAAACTTGGAAACAAATTTCTTGAGTGAAGAATATTCATCGCCTTCTCACTCATGTGCCCAAGCCTATGATTCCATAATGTTGTATCTTCTCCTTTAGAGATTAAAGCATTAACTGAATTAGAAATACCATTGCATAAATACAATGTACCAAACTTTTCTCCTTTTTCTATTACCAGGGATCCTTTAGTGACCTTCCAGGTTTTATCTGCAAAAGTAGTCACACAGCCTTCACCTCCCAACTGCCCTATTGAAATAATATTTTTCTTCAGATCTAGAACATACCTTACCTCCTTCAATAGCCATTGATTTTCATTCTGCTATTTTATGAAAACGGCACCCATTCCAATGATTTTACAGGGTTTATCATCACCCAGTCGAACCTGTCCAAAATCTCCTTGAACATAATCATGAAAATGTTTCCTATCAAGTGTGGCATGAAACGAGGCCCCTAAATCTACCACCCATACATCAATAATATTTTCTAAAGAAAGAATCAAAGCATCTTACAACACATCACCTGTTACATTCGCTTCATGATTATTTTCTTGTTGCACATCTCCTTCTTTTCCCTTCTGAGACTTGCAGTCTTTCTTCAGGTGTCCTTTCTTCCCGCATTTCCAACAAACTATCCCTGATTTGGACTTGGATCTTCCTTTTCTTGACTTGCTGTGATATCCAAGGCTCTTTCCTCTTTCCATTTTTCTTCCCCTAGTCTCTGCAGTCAAAGCATTACCTGAAGTCTCACTGGAGCTTTTTTGTTGCATTTCCTCGCTAAGGATTGCACCGACAACAACATCAAACTTTAACGTACTAGATCCAGAGACAGAGTTACTAATGGCCATAACTGAACCATTCCAACTTTCTAGCAATGAGGATAGAAATAATAGAGTCCTAACTTCATCATCAAAAGTTACCCCTACAAAACTTAACTGACTGGCAATTGTATTAAATTCATTTAAATGATTAGCAAGGGATCCACATTTTGACATTTTCATATTAAATAAACGCTTCATAAGAAATATCTTATTTGAGGCTGAGGGTTTTTCATATAATTTTTCCAATGTCGACATTAAACCCTCTTTTCTCATTTCCTTTGAAATATTAAACGTTATCGACGCCAATAGGCATAGTCGTATTTTTCCAAGTGCCTTTCTGTCAAGAATATCCCATTATATGTCTATCATACTTGTCAGCTTCTTTGCCTTTCCACTCAATGCTTGGTAAGTATCTATTTGATACAGATAATCTTCCATTTGCATCTTCCACAACTGGTAGTTTTGGCCATTAAATTTTTCAACCCTAAACCTACCATCTTCCGCCATTACTCCCACTCGAACTAGGAACCCTTCTCTCCTACGAGTTTATCAGCCAAATAAACCTTCGGCTTTGACACCATTTTTTAGAAAATTATATATATTACAAAGCAATGGAACACATAAAATATATTGCAGAAATACAAACACAGAAAACACATAAAACAAGAGAGACACAGATATACATTGTTCACCCAATTTGTGCTACATCCACAGAGAAATAACCAGTCCTTCCTTTTATATTATCCAACAAACTGAAGAGATACAACTTATAGCAGATTCACTATAATTCCCTCTTCGCTCTCACACAATATCCTCTCTCTTTCTCACTCAGAATACTGATCTTCATAGACGCAATACAATTCCCTCATATATAATGAGGGATTCCCTTCTAGGGAAAAAAATCCTAAATTAAACATAACTTCTACTGTCAGATCTCTGCCTAATGAATGGCCTAGATTGACTACAAAATTACAACATTTTACAAGGAAATTTTACATCTATTTTTAGCTTCAGGGGGGCTCCCAAAGGTCGCAACCCCTCCCCCTGGACCCCCCCTGCAGCGAATATTTTACGCGCAGCATTGCCGCCCCATTACGAACTAGGGTCTAGTGCGGTGATACCTCTGAATAAAGAAGATAATCAGGCTCCACACCCAATAGAATTCTGAAATCCACTGCAAAGTCAAATCTGCATCCATTGTCCAATGCTATAATCTTGTGCCACTTGTCCTCTCAATGAACATTTATCGGCTCATTGTTCCAAGGCACACTCCCAATGTGCATTTGATTCCATCTGGCAATGCTAATGACCAAAATAAATATAGCCCTGACATTCCCTTCTCTACTACATAGTCCCTCGGGAAATCCGATCACCCCCTTCCGTGTAGTCACCCACCTTCCAAGTTCCTCGACATCCCCTATTCTGAGTAATCCACCCCTTGTCAAGGCTTCCTCACATCAAAAGATACAAAAACAAGGCATATAACTGCTTCAAAATCGTCATACTAATCATAGCATGCTCATGGAAATCAATGGACACTATTAGATACCAGTTTCCCACAATGGACCTACTCCCGGATTGCTTTACCAACATAATGTTGCTTGTTTCAATTTCTTTCACTAACACTACTAATTCTTTCTATCATTTTTGACCACCCAATCAGGAATTTTATGCTTTCCTGCAACAAGCATATAATTTCCTTTAGATTCAAAATAAATTCAAATAAATGCAAATCATACCTCATTGGTGGCCCTTCAGTAAGGTACACTTGCAATCCTATTTACTTATTGTCACAATAAGTCAAACTAGCATCTTTGATCAAATCATCATGTATAAACATATCAGATCAAGTTAGCTCAAAACACAACCATCATAGATAAAAAAAATGAATCACATGTAACCATCATAAACCAAAA
>APFE030012211.1:9920-31784 GCA_000404065.3 Pinus taeda
TTAATAAAATAAATGATATTATCACTTTTTATCAGACACCCTTAAAATGTCCCATCCAACACATTGATAAGACTTATCTTGCACTTCTTTTAATGTTTTTATTATAACTTCTCTCGATAAATATTAATTGCAAATCTTTACTATCCTAATTTCTTGCACTATAAATTAATTACAAAGTAAACGTTGTTTATTTAAACCAAAAAAATTTGTCGATTAAGTATTCGAACGACATTCTACTACTAATTAACTTTAAAATAGTTGTTAGTTTAATATTTCATAACCATACAGGAAGCTGCCTTCAACCTAAGAGCAAGGACAGGTAGGTTGTGATCTTTCATGTTGTATTTTAAATCAAAGTTGAATATTTCTATATAAAGATATTTTATTGATCGGGAATGCTCGGCATATTTTGGAGAATATAGAAGTGAACAAAGCCTACAAACATAGTGGTGTACATTCAATATTTTTTTAGTATTTCTGTTTTGTTTTGGTATTTTTTTATTTGGGTACATCTCTTAGCCCGTTTGAATGATGGATCAGTCCGATGGAATTGTTTTTTATATATATTTATTTGGGTACATCTCTCAGCCCGTTTGAATGATGGAACAGTCCGATGGAATTGTTTTATTTATATATATATATATACATTAGGTATATCGTTGTGCGCTCATTGAAAACGAGGTATACTTTTGACTTATTTTGATGCTTCTTCAAGTTAAAGCCCCCTACAGCTGGCCCTGCGAAATAATGTGTATGTGTTGGATCCCAATTGTCGCGCATATGCATTGTATTCTTAGATGGTGAAAGCTACAATTAGGTGTACAAATTTTTCCCAATTTGAATGCACTTCATGATGTAAGCCATGTGCTTTGCTATTCAATTCAAAGTAGGCGTGAAAACGTGGCGAACATAATGATCGACAGCGACAGCCGTGAGCCCTACGCGGAGTTGGAATTTCAAATCGAGGTCACCTCAAATTTGAAGTTTATTATCATATTATTAAATGCTTTACCTATTTTAAAGTTGTTCGCTGATCTGTAAGTTTGGACCCGTGGTATGCAGGTTGCAATTTTTCTCTCCGTTTTTTTTTAAATAATGGTTTTTATTATTCTTTTTGCTAATAATTTTTTTTGTATGGAGGCAAACATTCAAGAAAAAATTAGTATATTTAAAATAATTAATATTAAGATAGTTTTCCATAGAGCATTATGTTACGATGAGAATTGATGCTTAAATGTACGTGGTGGAATGTTCTTATTAAATTTTCTTCTGTACTATCTAGGAATACACTCAATTCATTGTGGGTCATAATTTACGGTTAAATTATTTGGTTACCCATCAAATTTGTTAAATTATTTTATTTGAATATTTTATTATTTTTTTTTGTTTGGTTTTTTGTTCACGAGGCATAATATTAGTTAAGGTTTTACAAATAGGGTAGCATGTTAAGTGGGTTTGTTTGTAGGGAAAACTTCACAATTAAAGGCGCTTGAGTCAGCGGCTATTTAGAATGAGTGACCTCTCCAGAAGTCTTAATTACCCAGTGTATATAAAACATATTAGTTAAACCAAGAGTCGAACATATAGAACATATTAGCTAACTTCAAACCTCAATTTTATATTAGAAAATATTTCAAAGCAAGAGCCAAACATATGGAACATATTATCTCATATTAGCTAACTTCAAACCTCAATTTTATATTAGAAAATATTTCAAAGCAAGAGCCAAACATATGGAACATATTATCTCGCTCTGCAGTTTTAAAATGTCAATAACCTTTAGATATTGAAGAAATATTAATTTATGAAGTGTGATATATAACCTTTGGATATTGAAGAAATATTAATATATGAAGTGTGATATAAAAGTGGAGAATGTGTTGATAACAAGATTGTTGGTATTTGGTAGGAATGTCAATAACGGTTGTATATTGAAGAAATATTAATTTATGAAGTGTGATATAAAGTGGAGAACGTGTTGATAACAAAATTGTTGTTGGTATTTGGTAGGAGTGAAAGCTTGTCTTTTGCGGTTGTTGGTATTTGGTAGGAGTGAAAGCTTGTCTTTTGCTGAGGGTATTTAGCAGGCTGGTTTTCCTTCAATAACAGTGATGAGTAAGCCTATATTCGGTGATAGCAGCAATAGATGGTTGTCCTCAATGTTCGTTTGATAATTGAGTTATGATACGGCAGGATCCTCAATATTGATTTGATAACTAAGTTATGATAAATTTTCTCACCATATAAAACAACAAAATTATCGTTTGACAATTGAGTTATGATAGGGCAGGATCCTCAATATTGATTTGATAACTAAGTTATAATAAATTTTCTCACCCTATAAAACAACAAAATTATTGTTAGCCATTTGTAACATTTTTGGTTTAATCTAAGCTGTAAAGCATCTTCAACTTGTAGTTGAAACCACATAACAGCATCTTCAACTTGTAAACCACATATAGTGAGACATACAGTCTTCAAACATGTAAACCACACATTTCAAAAGGAGTTGTCTATAATGCGACTTTTTGGAGATTCCGGTGACGGAATTCGGTAGAAGAAATGAGGTTAAATCTCGATTTTTAGCAGTTAAAATAGTTTTTTAACTGCATATTTGGATTCAGCACCCTGAAAAACCCTTGTGAGCCATTGATTGTGCAGAAACTAGCTATTAAACTTGGTATTCCAATGAATTGCTGCCGGATTTTGACCGGAAAAGTCCGCCGGAAAAACTTTCAAAAAGTCGTGTTATAAACTACTGCATTTCAAACCACATCTTCAACTTATAAACTACATGTAGTGAAACATACATTTCAATTCCTTGTGGACCCCACACACAAATGTAGAATATAGTACAATATGTGTTGTACAGTGAAATTTCTGTATGTGTGGCAGCGCCTAAGCACACTGAGGCAGATTTATGAATGCAGTGCTAGATATAGATTCGTAAATATTTCTGTATGTGTGGCAGCGCCTAAGCACACTGAGGAAGGTTTATGAATGCAGTGCTAGTGCTAGATATAGATTAGTAAATGTTGTTGGATAGTATATAAAGGTTATTAGATTTAGTATTTTTCAGATTTAACAATTTTTATATGTTCTATAATCTGGTAGAGTATTTGAAAACTATTAGATTTGAGGTATTTTAAACCTAACATTCTGTATACATTCTGTGGTTTATATTAATATATATATTTATTATTGACCATTTACACTACACTGGAGTTTATATAAATAATAATAAGAACCAAAAATAAAGAATAATCACTTCAATGTTCCAAATTCCCCTTGATATTTCACCCACGCAAAGTTCGTATGCCTTAAAAGATCTTGTCGAGGTGCAAAAGTGACATGTAGACGAATCCGTGTGATTAATTAAAGAAAGTAAACACGAATCCAAACATAAGGTTTGAGGTCGAGAGTCCAAGACGCCACCTGTTTATTGTGTTTTTATATCTCGCTTCACATTACGATCCGCCCTCGATTTTATCTGCCTTTCTAAATTCTTAATAAAGGTCCTCCAATCGAGATCTGAAGCCTCCATCTCTTCCGTCCATATCTGAAGCCCTCCTCCCATTTCTGTTTCTATTTTTCGTTTGGCAATGGCTGCTTCCACTTCTGCTCATTCCAACAACAATTACATGATGTGCGACGTGTTTATCAACCATAGAGGTCGAGACGTGAAGAAGACCTTCGCCAGTCATATGTACCGCCGTCTTGTCTCCAATGGACTGCGAGTTTTTCTCGACAACGAGGAGGTACTGCAAGAAGGAGAAGAGTTTCCTTGTCAAATAAAAGGCGTTATCAGAACCGCGTCCGTCCACATTGCAATTTTTTCACCCACATATGCGGATTCACCGTGGTGTTTAGACGAGCTGGTGCTCATGTTGGAGTCCCGGGTTCCAATCATTCCAGTGTTTTACGGTGTAAAGCCCAGTGAACTTAAGCGGACACAGGGCAAAGGAAGCTATGCTCGATCCCTACAAAACCTCGAAAGCGAGAGAATTTATAAATGCAAATCGATTCCAAATACCAAAACTCGAAAGACCGGTCAACCGCGTTACGATTACAGCACAATTCAAAACTGGAGAAATGCACTTCATCGGGTTGCAGAGATCAGCGGTTTCGAACTGGAAGCGTTCAATGGGTGAGAGCTCAACCTTCTCTCTAGGGATTGCATTACTTTATTATGTTTGGATTGACATGCCTAGACGTTTGTTTCTCACTAGTTGTATTATTTTCTTCCAAATAACCAGCGACAAGGGCGAGTTGCTAGACCAGGTTGTTCAAGAAGTGTTGAGGAGGGCAAAGACAGAGGGATGGAGTACTGCAGCAAAATATGTAGTGGGTTTGCAAGAAAAAGTGGAAGAATTCGAAAATAAAGTACTTTGTGCAAAGCCTCAAGTTGTGGCCATTGTTGGCGTCGGCGGAGTAGGAAAGACAACCCTAGCAAAAGAACTCTTCCATCAGAAGAGGGTAATTTACAGTAAATGTTGTTTTTTACCTAATGTGAGAGAGCAAGCAAGGCTAGGCTTTTTAAATTCTTTGCAAAGGCAACTTCTTAAAAGCTTGACTGGAACGGATGCGCAGATGAACAGTATTGGTGAAGGTAAAGAGGCGCTTAAAAAACATCTCTCATCTTGTCGTGTTTTAATGGTTTTAGATGATGTAGATCACCTGGATCAGATTGATGCTCTTTTGCCTGTTCGACCTTATCTCCTCTTAGATAGCTTAGTACTGATTACATCTCGAGATGAAGGGGTGATCAGAAGCTCAGGAGTTGAAAATGCATCAATTTATCAGTTAACTGGGCTTAAACATAAACACTCCCAAGAGCTTTTCTGCGCCCATGCCTTCAACCAGCCATATCCACATCCAGATTTTGCATCTCTAGTAGACATCTTCTTAGAAGCCTGTGGAGGGTTGCCTTTATTTCTAAGAATGTTCGGGGCACTTCTCAATGATAAAAGAGACCCATTTCATTGGAAAGAACTATTGGTTAGAATTCAACAAGTACTTCCAAGTGAGACACAAGAAAAACTTCAAATTTGTTATCAGATCCTCAACAGGGAGGAACAACAGATGTTCCTAGACTGTTCATGTTTTTTCATAGGACAAAAAAGGGATACTGCCATAAGAATATGGGAGGGATCCGGCTGGGAATGTCGTTCCGGGTTTGCTACTCTACAGCACAGATGCCTTTTGGGAGTGGACGAAGAAAATAATATAGAAATGCACGATCACATTAGGGATTTCGGAAGAGCTGTTGCTGATACTTCGTCGCCTCGTCGTCTTTTGCATTCTAAGCATATTAAGGATATTTTGGAGCAATTATCTGTAAGTTCTCATCATGAATCTTACAGATTATTCCATAAAAATGAAAGTTCATTTTTGTAATGTTTCTAAACTTTTCAAAATTGAATGGTGATAACCATCAAATTTCAAGAATGAACAGGAACAGTATCAATGTTCAATTCTGTAATTTTTCTTTTATCATTTTCCAAAAATAAATGTAATAGCCATCATTTTTCAAGAATGAACAGGGAGCAACTGTAGGAAATGAACCGGCAAAAGCTGTGCGGGGCATGAGGATGGTACTGGGTGAAGACAATGATGAGGTTGAAAAGAGGATCTTGGAACTTCTTGATGGAGATATTGATATGTGGACCTTGAAACTTCTTCATACTGAAGATACTATTTTGGAACGCCTTTTGAGAAGGCGGAAGGAGCATGTCCCAAGTCTGATATGGTTGCGGTGGAACAAGTGTCCCGAGCCTTCCCTGCCTTCATGGATCCCCGCGACGAATCTAAGGGTTCTACAAGTTTCCGGGGGCAAGTTAAGAACATTATGGAAAGACGTTTCGCAAGTAAACAACAATCTATTTTTGTTAATGTTTTTGTGTTTACCATGATGAATTTAATATGGCACCACACGGTGACAGAAGGATACGAGAGGGTTTTATAGAGAGGACCGAGTATAAGATGTATTTATAATTGAAACAACTCTTGAATATTTTGCAGGCACCTCTGCGTTTGCGGGAGTTAGAGATTAATGCTCCGCTCTCCAACATTCCAGAGTCCATAGGGCAACTAGAGCGCCTCGAACGCATTGCCATTGGCAAGTTTTCATCTGGAGGACAGGTTAATCTGACAGAATTGCCACAAGGATTTTGTCATGTGCGATTGTTAAAAGACTTGGTGTTAACAGAGTGTTCAAAAATGAAGTCACTGCCAGACGCCTTTGTTGGTTTATTGTACCTCCAACACATCGATCTCTCATTCTGCCGCAATCTGGAGAGACTGCCGGATTCTTTAGGAAAGTTACGGTATCTCCGACACATCAATCTCTCGGATTGCCACGATTTGGTGAGGCTGCCAGATTCCATTGGTCGTTTATGGCGCCTCCAACACATCGATCTACAGGGCTGTCATAATTTGGAGAGGCTACCAGATTCCTTTGGTGATTTGAGGGACCTCCGACATATCAATCTCTCACGTTGCCACGACCTGCAGAGGCTGCCCGATTCCTTTGGTGAATTGAGATTCCTCCAACACATTGATCTGCAGGGGTGCCACAATTTGGAGGAGCTGCCGACTACATTCGGTAGTCTGATGAACCTGCTACATATCAATCTCTCAAATTGCCACGATTTGGAAAGGCTGCCGGAGTCCTTTGGTAATTTAAGTAACCTCCAACACATCGATCTCTCAGGGTGCCATAATTTGGAGAGGCTTCCAAATAACTTCAGGAATTTAAAGAAGCTCAAGTATCTTGATGTGGAGGGTTGCGCTAATTTAATCATTGACACATTTGAGATAAGTGAAATATCAGTTAACTTACCATCGGCCCATCAAAGTCAATTGGAGCAATTACATGACTGATGCATAGCCATAAAAAAATGAGGACCAAGCAAGATATAGTGCTAGCTGGTTGCTCTTGATATAGTCAATGTTGATGGTTATACATGTAGGTGTTCTCATATCTGCCATGACCTCCAGCGTGGCAGAAGAAGAATTATGCTTCAGCGAGGGAGCAGAGTGTTTGTAACTGCCTGGTATTCTGTTTGCTAAGCGAAAATCCCCGAGTCATGCAATGTGTAGTTTTGAATATGAAGAAAATAAAAATCGTTGTTAATGGTCTAATTTATTCTCCAATAAACTTTTCTATTTTAATGTTTTATTTTTCTTATGATGTAGTCATCACCTGTATTTATGCGGTATCCTGAAATCAGAAAGCCGTGTGCTGTTTTATTATTGAGATGCTTCCATATTTTATAGCCAAGCAACCACAGTTAAAAGTCTACATTATGGCTATCGATGCCCCAAACTGCGCAGGGATGGAAGTAGTGGAGCAATTGTAGGAACAAATGAGGTGTGAACATTTTTGGAATGGAATCTCTGCAGCAAGCGATCATCCTTTCACTGTCAAAATTTAATATATATATGTATTAGTATTAATTATTCAGAGGAATCTAGCAGCTGCTTTACTAGTAGCTATTAGTAAATTTTTAGTTATTTATTAGTAAATTTTTAGTTATTTAAAGCTTTGTTTTCTGTTAAAATTAAAATTATATGGTAACTGTTTTACATATTTATATTCATGTTAGTTATGCAGAGAAATCTATCAGCGGTTTGAATAGTAGCTATTAGTAAATTTTTAGTTATTTAAGGCTTGTTTTCCGTTAAAATTATATGGTAACTGCTTGTAAGTAAAATTGGTGTGATCTTAAATAGTTTTTCAAATTTTTAAAATAAATTTAAAAATGTTTATTAAAGAGTGTTAAAATTTAAATATTAAATTAAATATTAAAAAATTAAAATTTTAAATTTGTAGATCATTTCTTAATTAAAAAAAACCATTACAATTACCAATTTTTTTAATAATTAAAAAAAAAAAAACTGAAAATAATTAAACAATTAATACTTACACGGCATCAAATCTTTATTCACAAGGGGAGAATAGTTGGCATATTCCGCAGACTACAATTTCGTGACATTCCATTCTTCTTTACCAGATATATCTAAAGGTCATCTCGGACGAAAATATCAATCGCCTTAATCTTACTCCTCTGAATTCCTTCCAAATTTTAATTTTAATATTATAATAATATTTTCATTAAAACATTTTATGTTATATAATTTTTTAAATTTTAAATTAGAATATATATGTTGAATATTTTAAGCAGGTTAAAAGTGTATTTAGTTTACTTTTCACAAAGAAGTATAAGATATCAAAATCAAGTTGTTTTTAGTGTGATTTTTTGGAAGTTTTTCGGGTGGATTTTTCTGATCTAATTTCTTTAAAATCGGAAGGAATTTATTGCGATCACAAGTTTGAAAGGTGACCCTTGCACAATCGAAGTGCCCTAGGGGTTTTTCAAGGTGTTGAATTGATATATACAGTAAAAAAACTAGTTTAAATAACACAAATCAAATGTTCACCTCAAATTTTTGGATTGGGAAGTCCAAAAAGTCGCACTAAAGGCAACTCCTATCAAAATATGCAAAAATACTAAAAGGATAAGATGTGGATTGAAACACAGGTTAGATAAGCTACCAAGAAAAACTGTAAGATCAAAATTTAAAATAATCAGGCACATTGCTTAATCGAAGCAGATGGTTGGGTCTTCATTGTTGTTGGGTTGTTGCAAGTGAGAGGAGGGATACTAAAGTGATACTCAATGCAATCCAAGCATTAGTCTAGGTCCCACAAGTATAAGTTGATAGTGTACATGCATTGGTTGAAGCAGTCTTGCATATGTCCAACTTCCGGCACCTAGTA
Organism: Pinus taeda; assembly: GCA_000404065.3. Taxonomy (NCBI): domain Eukaryota; kingdom Viridiplantae; phylum Streptophyta; class Pinopsida; order Pinales; family Pinaceae; genus Pinus; species Pinus taeda. Next base: position 18,703 of record APFE030012211.1, read on the forward strand.
AACCAGTTTGGCAAGAACATCAGTGTTTGAAAGTTGTTGTGTAGAGGCCCCCTTCCGTTCCATGTGGTCTATCTCTTGCTGGATGGGGCTTAGGGTAGGATCCTTAAACCTGACATTTGTTTCCTCTAGGCGATTGTGGATATGAGAGTGGCTCTAAGAAGTCTTCTGTTGATGATAAGATGCTCCTTAACAAACATGTGCACACTGATGAGGCAAGATGAAGGCCATGACAAGGAGACAAGACCAAGATGTCAAGGGGAGAGGGGAATAAGCAACTAACCAAGTGAGAGGAACCACCTGAGGAGGGAAAGGGGACATATGGTAAGAACTTAAATGAAAGCAAGGTTCCATGGGGACGTGATTATACAACCGACCACAGAGAGGAAGAGTTCGCTCAAAAGGAGGAATAAGGGAAAGCCCAATGTCGACCAAAGAGATTAATTGGAGAATGCAGGAGTCTACAAGAGATATACCGAAGAATAAACTCAATGCCCAAAGAGCTAGATGAGAGATGCAAAAAGAGTGTCTAGAAGAGAGGATGCCTAGAGGAAAACTAGTAGTATGAAAAAAATCATGAATGGAAACCAAGTAGTTGAAGGAATGAAAACTAGAGATGAAGAATGTTCCCACTGAGGAGGTCCAATGCTTAGGAGGATTTTCCACAGTCATGCACAGGGGGCATAATCAAAAGTTGTTGCATGCACAACAATTTGACTTGGAGAATGAAACAACGACATTAGACCAAAGTGTCGAAGAACATATTTAAAGGCACCCCTAAGTCTCCATATGGGGGGATTAGACTTGGTAATTATGGAATAATGAGTGAGTATCAAGAGCAAAAGAAAGGGGCCTATCTAAGGCTCACATAAGTGGGTCGACCACTACTTGTGAAGTGTATTACCAAATTGCATGGAGGAGGCTACGGGCAAAAAGAACTGAGAACTAGACACTTAAATGGGAGTAACAACACTAGTGGGAGAGGCATGAGAGACACAAGGATGCAAATAAACGTCACACAAGCCAAGGCTTGACATACCTGGAAAGGCAACCAAAATTCAATGTTGTTGGCATAATCAAGCATGAGTTCAAGCGATCAACAACCAATTCACATGATGCAGAGCATTGATGTTTTAAGAGTAATTAAAACATGGTTATGGGGGTGTGCTTCCATGTCCCTAGCCACATGGACTAGTGGGCAATGGAAACACCCTTCCCCTTGCCCCCCACCCTTCGTGATGTAGGCACCCCATCTAGGAATAGAATTAAAATTATTATTTAAATTATACTAATTAATTGGAATTTCAATAAATTTTTTAAATTAAAACCTCGATTTTAAATAATTAAGTAAGTTTTCATCGAATTAGACAGAATATACTAATGCATAAAAGCTTAATAAAACACTTATTGTCCCATAGAAAATGTTTTTGGGGAGAATTGGGATAAATTTAGTCCATTCAAAAGGTTTCCTCTACAAAATCCACAAGGTGCCAAGTAAAACAGATCTAAAATTTTATTAATTTGTTAATCAATTTTTGATTTCTAAAAAGAATTTTTTTTTAGAAATATATAAATTATTATTATTTATATATGGTAAATCAAAGTGTCTTACTATTTAATTTATATATTGTAGGTTTTAACCTTGTAAATAAAACCTTGCAAACGAATTCTTATTGTTAATGTTGTGCCCATGTAGCCCCCCATATTGTTATTGTTGTGCCCCATAGAATCCCACTACTCTTATTTTTGTGCCCTTACATTATTATTGTTATGTAGGCTCTGATTATGTTGTGACCCCTTAGAGTCCTATATATACGAAGGAGATATTGCCATTTATATCATTCAAGAATTTTTAATTTATGTAATGTAAAGGAGGTTTCCCCCTTGAAGAGGATAATTTTTAAGTTGTTGATCTATCATTTTTTCTATTTTGTGAGCTAGTTGTATAACATTTGCTATCAAAGCTTGGGATTCTAGGGTTTCGCTGTTGCAAACATGTCATCTTGGAATTTTTGCTATAACTTTTTTCTACGAAGTTTCAAAAGATGGAAATTTTACCACAAGGAGATGAAATCCTAATGAACTTCCTGTAAAAATTTCAGACCTTGGTTCACTATATTTTCAGAGATATGGTTCAAATAATTCAGGGTGTTTGCATGCTCTAGAATTTCGTCTCAAACAGGTGACCATGGGAAAATCATCATAACTTCCTCTACGTGACACAAATTTAAATTTTGTAAAAGGTGGCCAAAATTGCATGGACTATAGTATCTTTTTTTATCGTTTGCAGGAATGGAGATCGAAACATTGACATGTGGCACTCCGTACAAGTTTTGTTTACCAAACAAGTCTGTCATCAAGCCATCGTGGGAGATTGGGCATAATTGTATCTTGAAGAATCCAAATTTGGTCTGATTTATGGCATTGGAAAGAAGACGCAGAGGGATATTATAGAGCCAAATTTCAGATCTTAGAGATCCAAAATCACATAGATACAACAATTTATATGTAGAGCTCCTAAAAAGAAAGAAAAATGTGAGTATTTTTTAATTTTGCATAACTTTTGTTTGAAAAATCAGTGTGAAGTGATTTAGAGGGAATATTGAAGCATAGATATTAGTGTTTGGTTCTAAAATACCTCCCAATTTTTTTTTTACACCAATTAAGCCTTTAGAAAGCTCTACTATCATGCATGAAGTGGAAGAAATGTAACATGATATATCAAAATTACAAGACCAAGTGCAACAAATTTTGCTCTCACAAAGAGTAACCAAAAATGAGATGGAAGCTAATATAGATGGTTTGAAGAATAGTATAGAAGCTAAAATGGATGGTATATAATAAAAATTTAAAGGAAACATGGAATATTTGAAGAATGGTTTAAAAGCATACATGGAAGGTTTGAAGGAAAATTTGAGAAAGTTGCTACAAGAAATGCTTCCTAATGATGAAAAGGTGTTAGATGAAACTCATGATGAGAACAAAATGAATATTAATCATGATTCCATACACTCTATCTTTGGATTGAAGACCCACCATATTCTAAAGATCGATATGAGGAAGTTTGATGGCAAGGATCCGGTAACATCGATAGTATAGATGAAGCAATTTTTTGATCTCCATCATGTGCAACACATGCAAAATGTACACATTGGAATTTTATATTTAGAAACCAATAAATTTGTATGGTATCGATGGCTTTGTTATCGTAAACTACTTGTCACTTGGTCAATTTTTATGGAGGAAATGATAGAATATTATGAGGATACAAGAACAACACCTTCTTTAGACAATTGATAAATATCAAACAAAAGGGTTCAATGGTGGAGCACATTAAGGACTTTCAAAAATTGAATATAAGGGTAAATGATATTTCAAATGAGCATAGGATTGATGTCTTCATAGGGACCTTAAAGGATAACATCCAACTTGAGGTTCACCTTTGGGAACTTGATTCATTGGAGAAGGCATTCAGAGTGGCGAGAAAAGTTGAAAGCAAAATTATGGAAACAAGGAAGTATACCACTCAAAACTATAAATATGGAAGTGTTTCTGCTCCTAGCCTTCCACAACCTACAAGATTGACACCACAAAAATTGGAGGAGAAAAGAGGAAAAGTTCTTTGTTACAGTTGTGATAGAAAATACACTAAAGGTCATAAGTGTGTTGAGAAGAATTTGTTTTACATAGATTGTGAAGAGGAGGAAGAAAAGGAACAAGTAACATAAAAAAAGAGAGGATATACACTAGGAACCAACCTGAGAGAAAGAGGAAATGAATCTGACCATATCTTGTAATGTATTAGCCAGGATTACCACTCAAACTCTCAAGAAAGAAGGACATATAAAGAAGAAAAGTGTAATAGTGTTGATTGATTCAAGTAGTAGCCATAATTTTATTCATTTTAAGATAGCCAAGGAATTGAATTGCTTCCTATATCCACCAGTAGAGTGTCAAGTGATGGTTGCAAATGGAGGAACTATAAATTGCTCTGGAAAGTGCCATAATATCAAGCTATCCATGGGAGAATATATATTGAATAGTCCAATCATTTCCATTCCAATGGGTGGTGCTAATGTTGTACTAGGAGTCCAATGGTTACAATCTTTGGGGATGATAACTTTTAATTTTCAAGAAATTTTCTTGACATTTTTTGGGAAGTAAAAGAAGTTGAATTATGAGTTATCGTATGAAAACCAAGAAATATAATCAACTCTAATGGCATGAAAAATCTTCTAAACAAAGAACAATGGGGATTAATTGAACAAGTATGCTCACTAGATGTTCACACATCAAAACCATATATTTCTCCAAATCTCCATAAAGTCTTGGACAATCTGTGGAGCGATAAAAAGGTGTCTTTTAAACTCCTAATTACCTCACATTAATTGTCAACCCAGGGACGACTTTTTATTTCAAGAGTGTACTCAATCTGAGGCGGCTATTTGCTCAAGAGTAATGTTTAGTAGTATAGCATTCAGAAAACACAAGGGTAGACGGATGCTAAACTATGACTAAATTACTTCAAAAGGGTAAAATCACACAAGGCAGCTTATCAGTCAAGGGTGCGGAAGCGATAACCCATCCCTCTAGAAACTGATGGAAAGGAAATTGGAGCATGGACCATAGGTCTGGGAGCTAGGCAGCGACTGCTGAGGCTCACTACAGCCTTAGACCTTCTCTCATCAAATACAAGTAAATGGAACGGCAGAAAGTAAAATAGAGCAGCAAATAGGAAATGGAACATCAAGTCTAAAATGGAACGGCCGTAAATGAAAAAGAACTAAATCTCGCGAGTCAAAACCAACTTACTCACACTCTGCTATGACATAACACTCTTCTCTCTTAAAGCAGACTGAATGGAATATACTTTATGGAACAACACTCATTGATGAATTATGGAACGGCAGTAATCGACCATATATGCACACCTCGCATTAATATAGTAATCTGACAATTAAGGATAATATAACTATGTTTCAAAACAGAGTAACATTACTTTCAAGTTCCAATAATTGTTATTTTACATGGATCCAATGACAGTAACATTCACAATGATGCTCTGTAACAGAAATAGCTAGTTTAAGACTGAAAACACGTGATTCAACTCTGAAGAGATCCAATTACACGGTGCAGATTCATTACACGAATTTTCTAAGAAAGACCATTAACGCATTGATCGTAACAGAGCATAGCATAGCATATGAAAGGTATATCAGATTACCGAGTAATAAAGATAAGCAAACCACGCAGAAATCAAGTTATAATGATACAAAAGCAAGTGTAAATATATGATACACAACAGCAGCAACGTACCACCAGAGGCTGGGCCCTTAGTCGCCAGCGGACGCTGCTGGGTTACTTCAGATGAGCAGAATGAACAGCAACTCCCAAATCATGTATTAATCATTGAATGGTGAAATCATTACAACAGTTGAAGCTTTGAGACTTACAGCATAAAACAATCCTTTCTTCCTCCTATCCTATCATGAATCCTTGATTCTAAATCTCTAATTCAAATCATCAATTCTCCATCATTCGAATCCCCAAAGTCATCCCGAGGTCCTCTTGAAGCCATCCCCATCTCTGATCTTTGTTTTCATTTAAATAGAGAAAGATCAGAGAGCAGTTACAACATAGATAATTACAACATGATTTCTTTTACAAATTTGGGTTGATTCTAACAAGATGATCAACAAGAAAATATATTTCCTTTCATCTCTCAACAAAAACAAGACGAATTTGGGTTTGCAGCTGAGATTTGGAGGACGGCCGCAACTGCAAATCTGAGAAAATCGTGCTCAAAGAACCCTACGTTTCTCCCAGTACAAGCCGAATTTTGGCAAACCATTATATTTGAAGTTAATTGGGCCTGTTCTGGACAAAACCCATGTTCCGGATTTTCCAGATTCATCTTCATTTGCTCAGAATCACAACCGCAAAACTGTCACTCCTTAAGCCAACGAATTTCTGAGTTGGCATATTTAAAAATCAAATCTTCAATTTGGAAGTTACCTTGGAGGCTAAAAATGGTGAATAAGGTTATAACCAACTTAATAGAACTATCATTGATAAAATAATTAATAATCATCAATTTATTAGAAATAAAGGAGAATAAATAATATAAGAGCATAAATCATCATTAAATGGAGTTATATAATAAATTATAATAAATGACATGATGAAGATTAATGGAAATGGGTGGGATAAGTGTTCAAAAGTGATAATAATAATGGCATATTGACGTCCCAACACAATCATTCCAAGGTATTTGAGACTCCCAAGGGCCTCCCACCTATTCATAATCATGATCATGCTATTCATTTGATTCCAGGAAGTATTCCTCCAAACAAGAGGCCTTACAGATATCCCTATGCCCAAAAGAGTGAAATTAAACATATGGTTACAGAAATTCTAGAGGCTGGTATAATTCAACCTAGTCAAAGTTCTTTCTCTGTTGTAGTAGTATTGGTGCACAAGAAGGATGGATCATTGCACATGTGTCTGGATTATAGGGAGCTCAACATACTCACTATTAAAGATAAATTTCCCATTCCTATCATTGATGAATTTTTGGATGAATTACATGGAGCAATTTACTTCACCACGCTAGATCTTCGTTTAGGATATCATCAAATTAAAATAAAGACTGAATACAATGTGAAAACAACGTTTAGAACTCATGAGGGTCATTATGAATTTTTGTTCATGCCTTTTGGCCTTACTAATGTGCCTTCCACATTTTAAGGTTTGATGAATTCCATTTTCAAAATCTTCCTTAGAAAATTTATGTTAGTATTTTTTGATGATATACTAATCTACAACATGTCTTGGAAGGATCATGTTCAACATGTTGACATGGTGCTTAAACTATTGGAGGAGAAAAAGTTATATGAAAAAACCTCCAAATTTTTCTTTGAAGTATAGGAGGTGGAATATTTGGGTCATATTGTATCTCACAAGGGTGTTAAGGTAGACCCTAACAAAATTGAATCCATTAAGGAATAGAAAATCGCCACAACCATAAAGCATATTCGAGGATTTATCAGGTTGACAGGGTATTATCGCAAGTTTGTTAAGAATTATAAGAGAATAGTGGCACCTCTAACATCGTTACTAAAGAAAAATGAATTTACTTAGACTCCATAAGCAACGAAGGCATTTGAACATCTTAAAGAGACAATGTTCTAGGAACTGGTCTTAGCTATGCCAAACTTCACAAAAACCTTTATTGTGGAATGTGATGCCCCAGAAAATTGAATTAGTGTTGTTTTAATGAAATAAGGAAAACCCATTTCTTTTGAAAGTCATACAATCAAAAGAAAGTATTTACATAAACCTATTTATGAGAAGGAATGTTGGCAATAATACATGCACTAAAGCAATGATGACCTTAGCTGATGGGAAGACACTTCAAGGAAAAAAAAGATCATGAGAGTCTTAAATACTTTTTGAAACAAATATTATCTTCAAAAGAGAAGAACAAATGGGTCACAAATATGTTGGGTTATGACTTTAAATACATCTACAAAATAGGGAAGCAAAATATTGTTGCAGATGCACTCTCAAAAAACGATGAAGATGTGGAAGCATTACTTTGTGTCATTACTATTATCCAACTTGAGTGGATAACATAAGAAAGGGATGAATGGAAGAACAATGAAAAGGTGTGGACACTCATTCAAAAGTTGCAACAAGATCTTAGTACATCTGATACAATTATCTAGAAAAATGATTCATTATGGTATAAAGATTGCTTATATCTTTGTAATAATTTCCAATTCAAACCCAATATTCTTTTGGAATTGCACACCTCCCCTTAGGATGTCACTTAGGACTTTTAAAAACTTACGATAGGGTCAAGAAGGAACTTTTTTGGCATGACCTTAAATCTGATATTCAAAAGTTTGTTGCACAATGTTTGGTTTTCCAACAAAATAAAGTTGAGACAATTAAGACCTCGGGTCTATTACAACCTTTAGCCATTCCAAGTGAGTGGTGGGAGGATGTCTCAATAGATTTTATCACAAGTTTACCCAAGCCTAAAGGAAAGAGTGTCATCATGGTGGTAGTTGATAGACTTACCAGGTATGCACACTTTTGTGCATTATCTCATCCTCTTAAATCCAGTATAGTTTCTACTACATTTATGGAAACAATTTAAAAGATTAATGGAAACACAAAGATTATTGTAAGTGACAGAGATCCCATTTTCACTGGAAAAGTTTGGATGGAATTATTTTCTTGTCTTGGTACTCAATTAGCTCATAGCTCATCGTATCATCCTCAATATGATGGGAACACTGAGATAGCGAACAAATGTTTGGAAGGATATCTTCGTTGCTTTGTATATGGTAAACAAACACAATGGGTCAAGTGTTTACCTCTAGCTGAATGGTGGTATAACACTTCCTTCCATACTCCAGCAAAAATGACCCCATTTATGGAACTTAATGGATATCATCCACCATCCATCACATCATCTTTAAGAGAAAATTCTAAGGTTCAAGCAGTGAAAGATCACATTGAACATCAAAAACCAATTCACCAACTGTTAAAGGATCACCTGTTTTATATAAATTTCTTAATATAAAATTGAAAATTAATTAATTAATTTATTAATAATAATATTAATCTTATGATTACTCTATACAATTTGACCCCTTATGATTTTATTGACTTTATTTAATTAAGTCGTATAATTTAATAGTTGAATTTAATTTAATTAATTTTACATATAAATAAATAATGACTAATTTACAACAACTAGTTTATAACAAAATATTATTTCAATTATTTCAATAACTAATTTGTAACAACTAACTCTGGACCTTGATGCATCCTTGTTATTTATTCTTTAGGATTGATGGGATTTTTCACTTTTGTCCTGAGGATGAACCACATTAGTTGGTTCGAAACGTTGACCAAATCTTAATGATATGATTAATATGAAAGACATTTTCACTTAAAATTGTGTATACTTAATACATAAGAAAATTTAGTGCATCAAAAATATGCCCCCCTAAAAAAATGTTGATGATGCATCAATGCTTTTAAAAATCGGCATGAAAATCAACAACATTTAAAAAAAATGTGCATACTTAATACATAAGAAAATTTTAAGTGTGAGAAATATAACCCACTTGCAAAAAAAAGGGTTGATGTTGTATCAACACCTTTCAAAATTGACATGAAATATCCAACATTTAAAAAAATCTCTCTAATTAATAAATAATAAGATTTAAAGTGTCAAAAATATTGTTTTCCAAAAAAAAATGTTGATGTTGCATCAATTCTTTTCAAAATCAACATGGAAATCATGATTTAATGTGACATCTAAAAAAATGAGGACTTGGTACAATTCTCGCTAAGTTGGTAACTTTGTTTTTGATGTGAGAGAGAGGGTTTCTTAATGAAGGTGGCCTATTAACCAAGTAATATGCAATATTTACTGCCTCTGCCCATAATTGTTTTCCTAACCCAACACCACTATGCATGCTCCTTGGCTTTTCCATCAGTGTCCTATTCATCCTTTATGCAACTCAATTTTCTTGAGGTGTGTATGGAGTAGTCTTGCACCGTGCTATACTACACTTCATATAGAACTCTTTGAATTCCTTCTTGCATAATTCTCCACCATTTTCTATCCTCAACACCTTAATCTTATTTTCTATGTAATTCTCCACTAGAACCTTAAATTATTTAAGCTTGTCAAAGACTTCATATTTTTTCCTGAGGAAATACATCCATGTATTCCTCGAGGAGACATTTATAAATAAGACATAGTACATAGATTTACCCAGTGATGGAACCATCATAGGTCCAAACACATCATTGTGCACAGGATCTATTATTCCTTCTACCCTCTTAGCACCAGAGGAAAACCTCATGTAATTCTGCTTCTCATATACACAATTTTCACATAAATCAAAATGTAGAGAGAAATTAGACATGCACTCTACCATACCATTACCATGTAGTTTTTGAAGGACTTCTCTCCAATATGACCCAACCTTTGATGCCACAACATAGTCTTTTTTCTTGAAACTACAAGACATTCTTCTCCACTTTCAGGAGTAATGTAACCATTGCACCCATCAATAGCAATACTTCCTAGTAGCTTGTCCAAACTCCCCTCGTCAATACCATTTCTCCTTGAACCATCCTACATATATGTTTCTTGAACACTATTTTAACACCTTCATCATCCATCTTAATTACATAAATTAGATTTCTGACCAATCCTAGAATGTGCAGAACAAAGAGTGTTTTAATCCTACCACCTATCAACTTCAACTTCACTTTTCCTCATCCTGTGATTCAGGTCTTCTTGTCAGCACCTAGGAAAACATGATCACCACATATTTTTGGTATTCTCAAAACCACTCCCTATGGGGATTCATATGAAAGGATGAAAATGAATCAATAAACTATGCCTCATAATCTACATGTGGAATTGAAGAAGCCAAGTATACATCCCCACCTTCATTTGAGGTTTTTTTTGCTTCAATTGAATGAGCATCATCAAATCCATTTCCTTTTTTAGTAATTCTAGATCTATAATCTTTCAGTAGTGCCCTCCTTTTCCATATTCCAGCTCAGCTTTACAATTTTTCCTAAAGATTTACATCTCCCTCTATATTTAGATCTACCACTCGAGGACTTATTTCTACTTCTATTTTGGGAGTGTGCTCTAATAGACAAGGCATCTCCATTCTGGTTCTCCATGTTTTTCTGTCTCATCCCCTTCGAAAACCATTAGAAAATTTTTGAGGTAAAAAATGGGCCTCAAAACAAAAATTTACAAAAAAATCAACTTTATAAGAACCTGTAGGATTCAATATGATGATTTCAAACATAGGGGATGATTCACCCTTTTTGGAGAAAATTTGTTAAAAAAAAAAACCAATTTTCAACTTGTTGGATTTGAAAATTAATTTTTCATCTAAGGGGTACCCTCTTTCCATACATTCGATGGAACCTACTACACAAAAAATGTGAAATATGTAAAAAAAATGTGATTTCAATCCCTGCCATATAATAAATGTCATGACTTTCCACGTCATTAAAACTCCCCCTAGTTTGGTTTTGGTATTGGGCGGGGGCAACCTTGTGTTGAGTGGCTACTACTCCTTGGTGGGGAAACAGATTATGCATTAATCCAATTTGTTGGGTTTCTTCCCCTTACTCCCTAGCCTCTCTCATGCGCTTCAATTCAAGGAGTTAACGGAAATGATGGGTATAGTGCCCATACTCTCCAAAAGTCACACCAGCATGGTTAGTCCTAAGACTGACGTTATTGTTTGATTTTCTACCCTGATTCTGGTTTGGGTTTTGATTAGGGGTATCTCCTCTAGTCGATGCCTACGGTTGATGTTGTCGTTGTTGCTAGTTTCCCTCCCTATCCCTGTTCTCCTTTCTCTTTGTTCTTCCCTGTATTTTAATTAGCATTTGGCAAGTTCCCAGTGTTCATTTTCTCAAACAAGTTTTGTTGTTGTGGGAAGGAAGGTTGCACAAAATTAACCCCTGCGTTTGAATGAGATGGGGGTTATTTTTTTGAGGTGTTGGGAAAGGATAGTAAGGGTTTCCTAGACTAGGGTTGGCGTAGCTGGAATGGGAGGTTAAAATCATATCTGAGGTGCATGAAGAGTATTGGTGACCCTACATGGGAGGGTTCTAAGGAAGTACCAATTGATTGGGATAATACCCAACATTAAATGGTGTTGGTGTTGTGGGTGGTCCACCAAATGATTGGAAATTAGATGGTGTACCATACACATTTTTGGGATATTGGAAGGTACTTCCAGGTTGATTTTGGGTGATTTTCCTGATCAAATCGTCCGTAATTTTTTATGCTCCTAGTTTATGCAATCCAAAACACTATAAGCGGGGAGTATCTAGGAGTACAAAGCAAAATTACCCTGATCATATGTAGATAAGATAAAACTATTCAACTTTAATAATGGCCTCTTCCTCTATTTGCAACATGGTTGTGGCTACGTCTTTTGTGATTGTGAGCAAAATAGATTTTAAAACTAAATCGAGATGAACGGATTCTGTGACAACCACTTTACATAAACTATGACATTTCTACCATTCATGAACATGGTTTGAGATGTGGGTAGAAGTAGTTTGTCATAAATGAGTCAACATTTCCATCCATGTGTCATTGTTGAAAAGTGTGCAACAAGAAATGCTTGTTGAGAATGCAACAAGATGATGGAGCTTAGTGGAAAGGAGTCGCCTTCACTAAGTGGGCCCGCAGGCTATTTTTGGCGCAAGTCTATTTTTAGACTATGTCTATTTTTAGACATATGGATCATGTCTATGGATTGCAGGTTGCTGTTTATGGATGATTGATCAAGTTGGAAAAAATAGATGGACTTCTATTTTTAGAACACAGCGGAGTGACACCAGTCTAAATATAGAACAGTCAAATATTATTAGCTCATAATAATATTTAGACTATAAACTTTGTCTTATTCTCTTGGAGCACTCCAGGATGAACTACGGATGTGGTACATGCAGATCCCAGAAGGAAATACGTGGTTACCTATGGGATGACTAATATTTGCATGCAGGACTTCAGTTAGAACTCAAATGAGTTGAGTTTAGTGGACTGGAGGTGCAGTTGATGGAGTTGTGTTCAGTTTAGCTTTGTTAAACTGGTTGTATTTAGTCTAACTGGCAAATAGACTAGAGATGAGTTGGGTGAATTAGTTATTAATTAATTCACAAGTTATTAACTCATAATACAACTAATGAATACATCAGTTAACTCAGTTGCATGTCAGTGCATGTTCAGTTCAGCAGGGACAGGTGTTAGAGAATCAGATTGCTATCAGTTGTGACTATAGTTGTTCATCAGATCTTGCACAATCAAGGGATTGAGTATGCCAATGAGTTTGCTCACGTATTTGCCCACATTGTAGCTTGTGCTCACATGATTTAGCCAAGTAAATATGTGGTTGCCTTGGAATTATCATCAGTTCTTGAGCAGGTATTGAGCAGAGGAGGCAGGCAAGCAGCGAAGGAGATTTGAGCCAGTGATTGATTCAGATCTGAGCTGTATTGTGTGTAACAGA
>APFE030012216.1:16700-87587 GCA_000404065.3 Pinus taeda
ACTATCAAACAAAGTATCAATCTTTTGATGTTTGGAAATAACTTGAATATGAAAAAGCTCATGTCTTTTTCTCTCATGTTCTTCATCAATAATAGTTTGAGCAAAATTACTAGTAGATGCTTCAGAATTCTTACCTTTTATACCTGTGGCTGCAATGATTGTTTCATCCCCCGATTCTAACCCCAAATCTTTCTGAATAGTTGCAGAAATCTTCTTCTTCTTGCTCTTAGACTTCTTAGGTCTCAGCTCTGGATGCAGAATCCAACAGTGCTCATCATCATGCCCCTCCTTTTTATAGTGAGTGCATGAAGCTTTGCTTTTCTGTGTAGTGTTAGCCTTCCTTTCTTTCCACTTCTGCTTTCTTTTCTCCTTGCTTTTGCTTACAGTGGGTTGGGATGGTCCCCCAACTTCTGGATTTCCATTCTTTCCTCTAGCTTCTAGATGAGTAGCTTGTATAGATACCTCATATATACTAGTGGGATTAAACATGAGGATGGTATGCCTCATGTAGCTGTGTAGACCACCAATGTACTTCAAAAGAGTCTATGGTGAGTTTAATGAGATCCCTAGAATCAACACTCTCTTTCTAAATTCTTGAGTATACCCTTGCACACTTTGCCCTTTCAACTACTGAAGAGTTTGCCAACTCAGCATGGCTTGTTGCATGTAGGCCAATGGATAGAACTAATTCTTAATTGCAGCAACAAATTCACTCCAAACAGAGATGGTCTTACCATGTCTTTTCATATAAGCTTGGGTTCTGCCTTCCCACCAAACCAAGGCAGTGCCTCTTAGGCGTAGGCTTGCCAATTGAATTTTACTCTTGTTTGAGTTGATGTTTTGCACTCTGCAATACACATCAATTTGTCTAATCCAACTGTCCAACTTTTTAGCATTTAACTCTCCATCATATATAGGCAAATAAAATTTAACATCTAGCTTAATCAAAGATGCTTTCTTATTATGCACAGGGCTATTAGGAGGTGTGAGAAAGCCTTCCTCTTTCCCTTTTCCTTTTGAGTGGTCATGGGAATGAGACTCATCTTCTTCTTTATCTTGTTTAGAACCTGATGAATCTTCATGCTTATGATTTCTAAAGTCTTTATACATTTCTTCTACCATAGACTTTATAGCTAGGAAACTCTCTAAGAATTGAGGGCCTGGCTCCACAGAACGTTCCTCTGACATTGTCTTCTGAGGATAGACTCTCCCAATTTCAGGATTAGTTTCGACCAACTCTCCTTCTCCTAATTTGAGCTTTGATCTAGTGAGCATTCAATAGCTAAACCAAAACAAGCTTGTCTAACCTTACAACCTAGAGCTTTGATACTACTTGATCTGATATTCACCCTGTGAGTGACATCCGTTAAAGATTTATTGTTTAAAGGTATTACAGACTCATGCGCTGGTGTGTGTTCTGTGTTATTTAAGCAATGGATTGATCAGATTGCCAACACACAGACATTTAAATGGAAAGACAACAAAGAAATATAGTAAGCAAACACAAAGACACAAGAAATTAATAAGGAGTTCACCCTATTCTCCGGGGCTACATCTCCGGTACAGCTTTCAGTGGTGGCCTTGTTTTATTGTGTCTTTAAGTAGAGAATTACAATATAGGGACTCAATGTGAGTTCTCCTAAAGTAGGTTTTTCTTGGCATGGTGGTTCTTGGATTCCCCAAGCCGCTGGAGTACACAGACTCTTCTTCTTCCTACCAGCTCTGTGACCTTCTGGTCTATAGTGGAAAGAGCCAAATGTGGTGCTCAATTCGAACAGATTCCTCTATGGGATGGCTTGAATCTCTCAAGCTCTCTAGTGCTCGATGTTGCCGCTGGTCAGCTCGGCCCTCTGCCTCTTTCTGCTTTTTCTTTACTGCCTTCTTCTCTGTGTATTTAGTCCTCCTCTTGGGATTCTGGTCTCTTTGTCTTCTTTCTTCGTCTCTCGGACTGTTCTCTGACTTGACTGTGTATTTTTTTTGTTGTTCATGGCTTTGAAGCCATTTGAACTCATGCCTGTTCAGTTCCTCTTCCGCCTCTGTTGCTTCACCTTTTGCAGCTGTGCTTGGGGCTCCTTGTTTGGCGTCATCATGAAAGCTCAGGGAGTGGCCACATGTCCTCCTCTAAACGGCGCCAACCTACTTTTTCGGTTCATTTCTTCAGTTATGTCATGGATGAAGTCTTTCCTCCATCGTGGCGGTCAAACAAATTCCAAATCCTTCTAAAACGTGGCTCATTCTTTCGTCGATTTCGCTTCCTCTATCGGGCGCGATCTCAGCTGTCCGATCTGGGGCCTCTAGGTCCAACGCCATATGCACGTCCCACACGGTTGACTTGCTCGATCGATAGCGCGTGATCAACGACGATTTTCTCTCACCTTAGCTTTCCACGCATTGATCGATGTATGGAATCGCCCCGCTTTCATCCAAAACCTCTTACTGTTTATGGGCACCTTGATCAATACCACTGGTTTCCAGAGTACGGGTCCCGCCTTTGTACATTAGCACTTTTCGCTTTCTGCTCGTGGTTCTCCGGCTCCCGACGTGACTGAGTGCTCGAGGCTCCTTCATTTTGGCCCTCTTTTCCCAACGATGCGTGATTAGTGCTAAAACCTCCTTATTTTCCCTATCCGGGGCTCCCAGGGGCTACTTTGACCTCCCGTGCAGTCTCCATGGGCCTCGGTCAGCGCGCTTTGACCGAGGTCCTCGTCGTTCCATGCTAGTTGCCATTGCCACTGGTTTAGGGTGTTTTTGATCATTGTCTTGGAATTTTTAGAGATTTGTCCTGACCTAATACAATCATGTTTTTTTGATAGTTCTTGATGGATCCAATTCGGATCATCCTTCCTCTTGAATTTCAACACTTGCTATAATTATAGAATTTATCGCCTCACTCGCCTCCAAATGTCCCCACCCTCACTCATAATGGATCCCTGACGTCTCGTTCATGGATATAAATGTGTGGGGGTGGCCATGCCACCCCCTTTTCTTTATTATCATGAAAACCATTACTATGACCCAAATCCCACAGTAACCACTAACCTAAATCTCATCCTAATTGGGGATATCAATTCTCTACTTTGACTAGAGAGCCTGTTGTTAATGGCTTCATTTTCTAAAATGTGTTCAGGGTTTTGCATGTAATCTCCGGGATTGGAAATGAGCCATTGAGATTCCAAAAGATTTACTACATTATTACCTTTCCTTCTAATGCGAGACATAATTGATTTTCAGAACTTGGAACACATTTTAGAAAATGAAGCCATTGGAACTAGTAAATTAGAATTGATTTTAGCACTACCTTCAGAAGAACCACTCTTCCGGTTATATTTAGAGCTCTAAATTCCCATCCATTGAGATTGGACAAAAACTTCTGAATGATCTCCTTCCAACATGCTATCCTAAGGGAGTTGTAAGCCAAAGGAATGCCCAGGTATTTTATCAGGAGGGTGCCTATTTGAAATCCAAGGGTTCTTACAAGGAACACTTGGATTGTGATTGAGATATTGAAGAAGAAAATGTTAGATTTTCATTATTAATCAACACGCCAGAATCCTTCGTAAAGTCATTCAGGATTTCTTTGAACCTCCTCACATCACTTAGTGAAACTTTACAAAATAGCATAATGTCATCCACAAACTTCTAGTGAGTTAGAGCTAGATATTCACACTAGAATCAAAGGCCCCTAAGTTGGGAGGAATGGGACGCAACATGGATATATCAACCTAAACCTTTAGATACCAAGTTGAATAGAAAATGGAACAAAGGGTTGCCTTGGTGAAAACATCTAGAGGGGTTGAAGGGTTTTAAGGGAGAACAATTAAGGAGGATGGAGAAGACTAAGTGGAGATGAGAGCGATCAAAGGAAAAAGCTTTCAAGATGCTCAGGAGATAAGACCACACAAGGCAATCACAGGCCTTGGATAAATCTAGTTTGATCAACATGCCACAGGTTTTATGTTTTTAAAGGGAGTGATTGACTTTCTGAGAGGTTATGATCTCATCTAAGATCTCTTTCCCTTCACCAAACACCATTTGTTTAGAGAGATTAGGTTGGGGAGGATTCATTTCAATATTTCTACCATGATGGTGGTGATGATTTTGTAAATAACATTACATAATGCTATAGGCCTGAAACCACTAGGATCCTCATAATGGTGTAATATGGGAATTAGAGAAAGGAAAGTGGAATTTAAACTAGGGCTTACATTTTGCTGTATCCAGGATTCCTCCACAAATTATAGGGCTTATGGATTATAAAGTTCCAGGTTTCTTGGTAGAATTCCACAGTGAATCCATTTGGGTTGAGCCCTTTGTTCTTAGCCATGCTCTTGACCACCTCCTGCACCTCTTGTAGAGAAACAACCCTCATCAATGCCATGTTTTGATCTTTATTAATAAGCAGTGGAATATGTCGCATGATGCGGTTGATCTCCTTTGTTTTGTCCCACTATGGCTCTATGAGGAGGGAATGGAAGTGGTTTACCAATTCCCCTTCCATATCTTCATACTGAGTGAGGCAGTTTCCTTCCACGTCTTTCAGAGAGAAGATGTGATTCTATTGTCTATGTTTGACCATTACCTTATGGAAGAATCTATTGTTTTTTTATCCTTCTTGAAGCTATTGGACTCACGATTTCTGCTTCCATAAGATTTCCTCCTACTTTCTTCTCTCAAAGTTGACTCAAAACCTTATCCTCTTCCACGACGAGTTCCTTTGATGATCTAGAGTTTATCATTTGTTGTTGTATCGCTTGCATTCTTCCTTGGAGGGTGTGTTGATCAACCAAAATATTCCCAAATTTGTTCTTATTCCAAACTTTGATCTTTTGTTTGAGTTCCTTCAGCTTAAGCTGGAAGGTTTTCATATGGTCTCTTCCTTGCATTGTAATCTCTTTCCACCAAGTCTTCAATTTACCAGTAAAATCTGGGTCCTCAAGCAAGAAAGCTTCAAATCTAAATGACCTATTTCTGTGGGCTATCTTTAAATCCAATTCCTGTCTAATTGGCTAGTGGTTTGAGCCTAAACATGGAATAATTGAGGCTTCAAAGAGTATATCCTTACTTACTAGATTTTTTTAGGCTAGGAAACAATCCAGATAGGATACAACCTAGTGTTTAATCCCCCAATGATTGTTCCAAGTGAAAATCCCATTGTTGATATCCACAAATTTTAGGTCTACGTTCATATCCCTGAATATCTCAACGTCCAGATCAAAATGACGCATCCCACCATTCTTATCTTCCAGGGAGGTTGATTAAATTTCCCTCTCATGATCCATAACTCATCTGCTATTGTGGTTCATAGCTTACTCAAGTTTGGCAAAAAACTTCCTTTTCTCCTAGAATGTGGGGCCCATAGACGACCATGACCAAGACCGAGTATCGTGTGCCAATGTATCTGAAGCACCCTGTTAAGATTAATTGGAAGCTTATGCAATTGCCAAAGGTTATTTCTTGTGGATCCTATAGGATTACGAGACCTCTCGCACTTTATTTGGCATCCAATTCCATGACTTAGTAGTTAATCTTAAGCCCGATGATGATTTCTTGGACTATGGCGTCAGACACCTTAGTTTCTTGAATCATCATAATTCTTGGTCTCTCTTGCATTATTATTTCTTTGAGGCATCTCAACTTGCCTATGTTGTCGAGGCCCTAAACATTCCAGGTAATTATATTCATTTGTGATTATTAATTTGTCTGAATACCATGAAAAGCGGTTCCACTCGTCTCAAATTCACTAAGATATCTCCCACCATCTAGACTGACTCTTGCAATTTCTTTTGACCTTTTTTCCTTCCTATTTTCTGTGGGGGACTTGGGTATGGTCCATTTCCCGACTGAGACCCAGAAACTCCTTTTTGATTTACCTGTTCTTTCTTCCACTAGGCTTGAAAATTATAGAATGTTTTAGGATATAGCTTTTTTGATCCTCAGGGTTAAACCTTTCATCTAGATCCTGCCATTCATTCAATGGTCCCTTCAACACCGTTTCCTCTATGCTAAGCTCCTTTTTTATTCCATCTACCTCCATAATCTCCAAATCTTCCATAACATCTTCATCTTCCTCATCCTTAATATCTCCCTGCGCCTTCCTTTAAAGCTTGGTGTTACCATTGGGGGTTATCATGACTCCCCCTATTGTCGCCGACTTGACAGGTTCTCTCGGTCCTTCTTCTTCTCTCTCCAGGGCTTCAAATTTATTGTTGTTGGCCTGATTCTTGGGCTGATTTCTCTTGCTTGTCGGTGTTGGAGCTTTTGGGTTTTGTTTCTTATTAATCATTGTTTGGAAACCTTCCTTGTCCTCCAGTGACTTAGACTATTCATCTTTGGCCTCTTGTTCAACTATAACTAGTTATTTAGAAGGACATGTCTATAACTAGGTGACCATATTCATGGCACTTCTGACAAAAAAAAAGGAACATGCTCATAGTCCAATGGCTATAGTCCAATGACTATTGTGATACTTCATCCTGGTATTCCATCTTGGTGAATTCCTAGAGAGGTTATGTGATATTCATATAGACATAAATTCTAGCATATGAGGTGTATCAACCTCTCTTTGTGGAATCTGATGCCTTCACAAATCTCCTAATGGTGTTCCTGATTTCCTCTAGAATGTCTGGATGCCAAAAATTGACGGGAAAGGAGAAAAGATGAACCCAGATTAGGGTGGCCATGAACTTTTCCTGATCTGGGTTGTAGCGTTCCTCCCAGAATCACATAAATAATCCTTCATTATAGAAGAAATATGGACCATTATTAAACACTCTTGCCTTGTCTTCTAGATTAGTGAAACCCACCGTGAAAAATCCCTTAGCTCTGAGCTTCAGATCTATGTGGCCCTTCGGTTTCCATTTTAGATAGATCCATTTAATGGGATCCTTCTTCGAGGGACAAATTACTATGAACTTATAGACTAGGGCATGGCCCTTCATGTATTTCTGGTAGCTCTCCAACTTATTACTGGGAATGACAAATCTTGGCTTTTTAGTGGCTCTCGGTAGACACTTCCCTCGGATCCTGGTATGCCACTGAGCCCCCATTACCGGGGTTTCGTTATCCCTACCAGAGGATCGATTCTTGCATACATTGACTCCTTGCTTATTGCTATTGCCAGTTACTACATTCCTATAGGAGGGATCTCTCCCCTCTCATCTATGCCACTCATCTCTTTGGTCAGACACAAAGTACTTGATATGAGTCAATGATTAACAATCAGAACAAGATCTTTGCCACGTGATTCAAAGATCGCAGAGCCAAACCCTCATCGTCCCTGACCAAAATTGTTTATATCATTTTTTTTAAAGGATCAAAATAACAAGATAAAATAAAAATTAAATGAATAAATAAAAACAAAGTTGAAAACAAAATTAAAAGCAAACAAAAAATAATTTAAAACAAAAATTAAAAGAAAAAAAAGGAAAAACATTTAAAACAAAAATTTGAATGAAAACCTTTTTTTAACTAATAAAAAGTTAAAACATTAAACTAGTTAAAATTACATATTATTAAAAAAATGGGACGACTAAAATATATTATAAAACAAATGACAATTATAAATTAAAAGTAGACAATAAAATAAGACTATTTCAAAAATTGAAAAAAAACCCAGGGGGTGTAGCTCAATTGATGATCGCCTAGTTATGAAATAATATGTAAAACCTTGAGATTCAAAGTTCAACCGGGGTTTAGATCAAAATAAAAAGAATGAAATAAAAACAAACAAAAGTAAAACATTACTACAAATTTAAACAATAGAAAAATAAACATGATAAAAATTCAAAAAAGAAAGGAAAGAGATGATAAAAAAAAAGAAAAGCTAATTTAAAAGATAAAAAGATGTTTGATATTTATATATATATAATAATATATATATATATATATTATATATTATATATATATATACCTAAAACAAAAAATTATTAATTAAAAAAAAATTATAAACGAAAATTAAATTTATTTAAAAAAAATAGCCCTTAGGACCAGGGCTAGGTCGATTCTCAGAATCAAACAACTCCCCACAAAAACGCCACTCTAGCCACCTTGCAGGTGATCCTTGGGCATCGTGCCCATGGCTGACTTGATTCCCATAATTGAACAATGCCCCACAGTTGTTTTTGCGGGTGTTGATTGATTATGGGAATCGACCCAGCTACAACTTACTCTGTTTTAATATTTTTTTAGTTTGTTTTTATTAATGTATGTTCTTTTTTAATAATTTATATTTTAATTTTTGGTAATATTTTCTTACACATTTTTATAATATTTTTGTTTTTGTTAATTTTTTTTATTATTTTTATGTTAATTATTTTTAATATTTAAATTTAAAATTATATCTATATTTTTTAACTTGTATCTTGTTTTTTTTTTTTTATTTATTCGTGTCTGAATTATTTGAGCGTTTTTTTTTTGGTTATCTTTCTAATTTTTAGCCCTTTTTTTGATTTCTTTTTCCTTATTTGTTTTTGTATTTATTTATATTTTAAGGTTCTTTTATTTTCTTTTTTTATTCCATATAAGTTTTAAAACTGTTTTTTTTTTCATTTTAGTTTTATTTATTTATTTTAGTTTTTTATTTTATTTATTTTGTTTTTTATTTATTTATTTTTTATTTTTTTTGCAAGGTTGTTTCGATGTTTGACTAGCAACCTGACACCATTATGTGTCAATTTAATATTTGATTTTAAGTTTTTGTTATAACAGGTGAAGCCCGCTTCTAGTGCGTGCCAATTTGATGGTTGATTTTTAAATTTTCATTACAATGAGTCAAGTCTGCCCCCACCACCTGTCAATTTGATACTTATTTATGTTTTCATTGCATTGTGTCAAGTTTTCATATTAGACTAAGATTTTAAAAGAGCTATACTTTTAACATTCGATATAATGACTCTTTTATATATGTATTAATTTTTACGGGTTTTATGGCTATTAAGTAGGACTAGTTTTGAAGCCAGGTAGGAAGATGGCAAGTGATTAGCTAGGGTTACAGGCTTTTGCAGAGGTTGTCCCCCATGGAAGGACGCAAAGGAGGGAGCTCTACTCCCTCCTACAAGCAAGTTGTGGCCAGTAGAGGTAAAAAACCAATAGATCATGATAGAGGTCCTTCAAAAGGAAGGAAAAGGAACAGTGAAGAGGAGCAAGATGGCACTAAATCAAGGGAGAATAATAGCACTACAGAAAATGAGGAAGAAGACAAAAAATAGGGAACAAAAGACAAAGCACAAAAGGGACCATGTAAACCCAAAGCCACTATCACACCAAGAGTAGTTTTAAATGATCCTGCTCTGCAGGCGCACAGGGACCACATGTAGACATATGCAATCATTTGTAAATTCATGGGCTTATGGCCCACTAAAAAAGCTTTACAAACGTGGATTAAATATCACTGGAAACCTAAAGGAAGAATAGACCTACATCTTGGGTCAAAGGGATACTTTACTGTGGTCTTTGCAAATATTGAAGATAAGGATAGATTGTTTGAAGGAGGGCCCTACTTCTATGCAGCAGCAGGCCTTTATATGCGACCATGGATTATGAATTTTGTCACAAAGTGTGAGACTTTTACCTCGGTCCCAGTATGGGTTAGACTCTACTCTCTTCCTCTAGGTTACTGGAAAATGGAATCCTTATCTGCCATAGGAAATAAGTTAGGGTGTTTTGTTAAAGCTTCTGAGGCCACTAGAAGGGGAAAATATACTTCCTTTGCAAGAATATGTGTGGAGATGGATCTCTCTGGAGCTCTTCTGGATGAGGTAATCTTGGAAGTATTTGATGAAGAATGGGTACAAATGGTGGATTATGAGCATATTCCTTTCAGATGTCGTAAATGCCATGAGCATGGGCACCTATTTAGAGAATGCCCTCTCAGTAAAATAGAAAACATGAGTAAAGCTAACACCATGAAAGAAACTGAAAGATTTCAAAAAGTGGTACATAAAGGAAAAGGAGGCAAAAGGGGACCGATGCTACATCAAACAGAAGGGCGACAAGCTAGTCAGAACAGGTTCCAAGTAATAAAAGAAGAAACAAAGATTACAAAAGCAGATCAGGCAAAGGAAGGAAGTCCCATGGAGGTAAAGAATGAAGTAGATGGTGAACAAACACAAAATATTAGTAAACATAAAGACACTATGATGAGTGATATAGAATTGGAGATGGACCAGGCAATGACCTAGAGTGAGATGGAAATGGAGGACCAGGAACTACAGGAGATTCTTGACAAAGAGAACTTAGATCTGGAAGGATTCTTGAAACAAGGAACCAGGGAGGGGGTAGACTTGTTACCTCTAGAGGAGTTCAATAGAGTTCAGTAGCTATTCATATGGAAAACTCAGACCAAAGGGCTGGAGAAGCAAAGAAGCAAGGACAGACAGGGCAGCTGAGGTGTGAAAACTTTGAAAACCACACCAGGATTAGCACCCAGAAACCCAAGAAAGAAAAGAGGCCGGAAAAAGCAGAACGAACTATTGATGGAATGTGGAAAGCTAATGATAGATTCAGGTAAGATGAAAGACCTAATCAGCTACTCCTTTACAAATATTTAATAATGAAGTTCACTTCTTGCAATATTAGGGGTCTAGGCAGTAAAAGAAAACAAAGATTAATTAGTAATAGAATGAAACAAGTAGCACCAGATGTGATTTTCATCCAGGAAACTAAATGTTCCATTCAAAAAATAAAAGAGATTCATAGCAAATGGCTCAATCGATTTGAGTTTCTAGAAGCAAAGCAAAGAATATAGCAGGAGGCGTACTC
The DNA here is from genome assembly GCA_000404065.3 of Pinus taeda. NCBI lineage: Eukaryota > Viridiplantae > Streptophyta > Pinopsida > Pinales > Pinaceae > Pinus > Pinus taeda. The sequence continues at coordinate 27,459 of APFE030012216.1, forward strand.
ACTCTTTAGAACCCCCAAAAAATTGGCATTATAGATGCTGAGGCATCTAGGGATTATTTATCAGTGGTCATGCAGCCTGTGGGAGATAAGGAAACCTACTTGGTCACAAATGTGTATGGCCCCCAAAGAGTAGATGGTAAACTCAAGTTTCTAGATTCTCTGGAGGATCTCAGAGACAGACATGCAGGCATACCATGGATCTTTGGGGGTGATTTCAACATGATCAAATCTCTTTCGGAGAAAAAAGGGGGAACGAGAATTCTAAGTAAAGACTCTTTAGCATTTCAAACTTTTATAGATAATATGAAGCTAGTGGACATTGTAACAAGTAATGGTATCTTTACGTGGAACAATAAAAGAGGAGGAGAGTCTCAGGTGGCCTAAAAATTAGATAGATTCATAATCTTAGAGGACCTTGTGCTCAGTGACAAGGAAATGGTAGCAAGAGTTCTCCCCTTTGGAGGCTTAGATCACTAGCGGGTTCAACTGGAGGTTCAGGGCATTGGTACCCCCGGGAACAAACCTTTTCGATTTGAGAATATCTGGCTTTCCCACCCAGATTTCATCAGCAACATTGCCAACTGGTGGTTAGAAGATTTAATATTCAAGGAACAAGAATGTTCCTTCTTCAGAAAATACTAAAACACATCAAGCTCAGGCTCAAAGATTGGAACAAGAATGAATATGACAATATTTTTGATGGAAAAAAATCTGTTGAAGGTAAAATGCAGGAACTCAACCAAGTCCTTATCACGGATGGCTTTGATAAAGTCAGAAGTGATCAAGTCACCAAATATCATCAAGAATGGGAGAATCTATGTAAACAAGAGGAAATATTTTGGAGACAAAAATCTAGAGTTCAATGGCTAAAAGAAGGAGAACGTAATACTAGATTTTTCCACAGATCCAATATGGTGAATAGAGCTCATAATAGGATTTCTTCGATCAAGAGCAAGGGAGGTAATCTTCTCAATTCTCATGAAAAAATAGAAGTTGTACTAGTTCAACACTTTCGAGGTATAGTAAAGGAAACCTGTTATGATAGAGAACATTCCATCAGGGACTTTACTAGACATATACCTAGGCTAGTGACTAGAGAGGACAATTTCAACCTTAACAGGACAGTGACTGAAGAGGAGGTTAGTGAGGTCCTCAAAGAGATGAAGAATGGTAAGGTGCTAGGCTCGGATGGTTTCAATGTATATTTCTTTAAAACTTGTTGGAATATAGTCAAACAGAACATTCTGAATGTAGTAGAAGATTCCAAGATGAATAGAACTATTTTGAAGGCGTTGAATACCTCGTTTATCTCCCTGATCCCTAAACAAGAGTTGTCTCAAACTCCTGATAGGTCTAGACCTATAGCTTTGTGCAATGTGGTTTACAAGATAATATCTAAAGTTGTGGCCAATAGACTCAAACCTCTTCTTCCTACCCTAGTTTCTATTGAACAATCTGGATATGTAGAAGGTAGACAAATTCTTAATAACATCATTCAAGCACATGAGGTGGTGAAATCTCTGACTAGCAACAGGAAGACTAGAATGATCATGCAATTGGACATAGCCAAAGCTTATGATAAGCTGCATTGGACCTACATTAGGAAAGTTCTTATTGCTTTTGGGTTTGATCACAATTGGGTGAGATGGATCATGACCCTGGTTACTTCTTCCAGCTTTTCAATTCTAGTTAATGGTTCTCCCTTGGAGACTTTTACTCCTTCAAGAGGCCTCAGGTAGGGTGACCCACCCTCTTCCTTTCTCTTCATCCTCATGATGGAAGGACTGGGTCGGTCTATCAAGCATGCAAAAGAAGTTGGTAAGATCAAAGGTCTCCAACTTTCTGATAATGGACAGGCCTTGACTCATCAACAATTTGTTGATGATACCATGCTGCAGGGAATCCCCACAGTCAAATAAGCTCTTGCGTATAAACAAATCCTAAGTGACTTGGCCATGGCTTCAGGTATGGAATCTCTCCAAATCTAAGATTTTTTTCTTTAATACTAATATTTCTATCTAGAGGAACATCTCTAGAATTCTGGGCTTTCAAAGGGAGACTATCCCCTCAAAAAATTTGGGAGTTCCTCTAACTACTAAACCTTTACATAAGAACATCTGGGAGCCAGTGATTAATAGGTTGCAAGATAAAATCAGGAAATGGACTATGAGATCCTTAAACTTGGCTGGTAGGTTGGTTCTTACAAAGGTTGTCCTTTAATCAATCCTAGTCTTCATGCTATAAGCTCTCCCAACTCTTAAGGGAGTCCTACAACAATTCAGAACCATACAAAGAGACTTTCTTTGGGGCAAGTGGGAAGAAAGGAAGAAATGGGCCTTGGTAGCCCGAGAAAAAATCTGCAAACCTAAAAACCATGGGGGCCTTGGATTGGATGATCCTGAGATTTTAAGCAAGGTTTTAGGGGCAAAATTATGGTGGTGTTGGGAGAAAGAACCAAAGGCTCAGTGGGCTATTATTTGGAAAGAAAAATATGCCAGCTTATGGCAAAATAATGATCACATAAGGATGGATGGAGTTATAAAGGGCTCACACATTTGGAATAATGCCTGGGAAAAATATGGCTTAGTACAAGAAAATAGCTTCTGGGAAATTAGAGAGGGAGATGTAGCTTTATTATGGGAGGATAGATGGTAACAAGAACCTATTATGTTAAAAGAGGACTTGGGGGACATCAAGGAATAGGTAGATACTAAAGGGTTATCTAAGGTAAAAGATTTTTGGGACCAAACCAACAGTATAGGAAAATGGAGAACCTGGAGGAACTTTAATTTTAGCGATGGAAACCCCCTGAAAGCTAAAGCTGAGACACTAATGAAAGTGTTAGAACAAAGGAAGATTTTAGTGTCAGGGGGGCATGACCAGCTGAGATGGGGAAACAACAATGAGGGAAACTTTAATATTAAGGAGGCAAAACTCATACTCCTTGAACTGGATTCCCATGCTCCGGATAGGATTTGGAAAAACCTATGGAGGCATCAAGGTTGGATGAAAATTAAACTCTTCATGTGGCTGGTCCAACATAGGAAAATTTTAACCTGGATAACATTTGGAAGAGAGGTGTCCTGGGGCCTTCCAGATGACGGCTCTATGTATCCCAAGAGGAAACAATGGAGCACCTTCTCAACAATTGCATTTTTACCTCCAGGTTGTGGGATTCTTTTGCCACCATTTTCCAACAGACTTATAGGGACAAAAGGAGTATTATCAACATCCTAAACACCTGGAGAAGAGACTTTTCAGATTATGAAGTTATTGACTCAGCTTGGGCTCTTACACCAAGCTTCATTATTTGGAATATCTGGAAAGAAAGGAACAATAAAATCTTCAAGAAAGAAAAGAAGCCATTCCAATGCCTTTATGAACAGATCTTAAAAAAACTTAAGGAGATGGTTGGAAGTCTAGTTTGAAATCTCCCTAAGAATTCACCTTCAGCAACAGAATTGAGGATTCTCAGTCAGCTGGGGTTGCAGGGACTTATTCCTCAGGGCCTGGATAGGAAGGGAATAATATTGGATTCTAAGCAAGATTTCTAGCATCCTCCCCTTAAGGGTTTTTTGAAATACAACATTGATGGAGCTTCAAAAGGCAACCTAGGAATAGATGGTTATGGAGGGGTGTTAAGGGATGAAAATGGAGGTATTCTTTTCATCTTCCATTGCCATTTAGGAAGAGCCACCAACAATATGGCATAATTAATGGCTATGGAGCAATGTTTAGATTTCCTGGTTGAGGATAACCACCAAAATGTGATTGTCGAATTTGATTTTGAGTTAATCATTAACTCGGTCAAGAGAATCAACTGGGGTATGAATCCGGAAAAAGACTCAAGAAACTGGAGGCTGATCGTGGTCTTTCAATGGGTTCAGAGTCACCTCCAGTGCCTTTGAACAATCAGTTTTAAACATGTGCGAAGAACGACCAATAAATTGGTGGATCTTCTGGCTAATCAAGGAGTGATCTGTACAGAAAATAGGGTTGCAATGAATTGGCAAGAGCTACCTCGGAACAGATTAAAGGTGAATTGTTACGACCAAGCAGATGAAGATAGGATGGCGTTTTAGAACAGAGCTATGCAGGCGGGGTCCAGATGACTTAGTTGCTTCATGATTAGCGATTTGTTCACAGTTGGATCTTTAGCGGGTTGCAAGCCATTGTCAGCCTTCACAACTCGGGTTAGTACTTTCATTGCAGCTCCAAGAGGTAGTAGCCCAGGCGATTCTATTTTTTGGATGATAAGCAGGATGGCGGGAGCTTCATCTCACATAGGTTCAGGTAGAGTAGATGCAGCAAGAGGCCAAAAACTAGGATCTATCGGCGGCCTCGAAACCCTGGGTTTTCCTTCTTTGTTCGCAATACCACGTCTAGGGCAATTTTCCGGTGATCGTAGGCCTTGCAAGTGGGAAGTGGTTTTTCCAATTTGGGAGCAATTCCATTCAGCGAGCTACACGTGGCAGTGGGGCCGGATGGAATACCACCTTCATTGCGCGCTATTGTTCGGTGAAGTAGACCGGTGCGATATGATCCTCAATCGTCGGATCAAGCATGGCGGATCTACGGTTGGGATTGATCGAGCATTTTGGTGGGTCCATATGGGTAAGCATCATGCTTCTAAGCACTGCGATATTGGCCATAGTCATTGGATCGGGCGAGGAGGTTCGACGGTTGAGATTAGAGATACTAGTAAGGAAAAAGGCGGGAGGCATTATTGCTTTGTATTCTTGGTGGGATGCAAAATGTTCTTGGCAGGAAGAGTCTTTTTTATACATTCTACAGATTCACGGGTCTGTGAGTTATGCGGAGATGAAATCTTTATAGATTGGCACATTTGTTCCTCTTGGGGTCTGACTCTTGATTCTTGCTAGCTGGCTTCCATAGTATATTTCTTTTGAGAATTTTGATGTTTGGGTTGTAGGGGTCGGGGCTTTTGTCTTTGGCCCGGTAATAGTCAGAGTTTGGTTTTTTCCTTGGTCCACAGCTTCTCGTGGAATGTTGTATTTTATTTACTAATTAATGAAATAGAAGGTCCGACTCTTGCTTAAGATTTTTTTTTTTTTTTTTTACATGTTTTATAAACATGATATTTGGTCTCAAAATATGTTGAAAATTTAAGTTTTTTAGCGTCATGATATATAGTTTTAACTTCATGGCTGAAAATTGTCGAAATTTTAAGGTTTTTGAGAGTCGTAATGTTTTATCTCTAACAACATGGTTGAAAAATGTCAACATTTTAAGGTTTTTCAAGGTCATGATATTTATTTTTAACACCATGGTTCAAAATTGTTGGAATTTTTAGGCTTTTTGAAGTTGTGATATTTTATCTTTAACACTATCTTTGAAATCTATTGGGATTTTAAGGTTTTTGGGAGTAATTATATTTTATTTTTAATGCCATTGCTAAAAATTGTTGGAATTTGAACCAAAAAACATCAACACTTCTTGATTTCATGGTGTTTTTCATGTTTTTTGCACAATTTTTTTTTTTTTTTAATGTTATTGTTAAAAAAACAAAACTTTAAGCTGCCAAAAAAAAAAAAAAATATGGTTGACACTGCATCATCACTCTTTGTTTGGGGGTGGTTTTTCATGTTGATTACATAGAAAAATTGGTTTTTAGTGTTGTTGCTAATTGTTTTTGGAATTTTAACTTGAGAAAAAAAAGTGTTGATGCAACATCAACACTTTTCGTTTTTGGGGGTGTTTTTTCCATGTTTTTTTGTCCAAAAATAGGGGTTTTGGGGGCTAGAGTTCTAGTTTTGAGGTTATAGTTCTGATTAAGTTGGTAACATTGTTTTGGAATTTCTATGGATTAATGTGATGATTATATAATTATGTTATGCATGTTTATGTTTATAAGTTATCTTAAAGTGAGAGATTAGTTAAATTGGCCATTGCATTGATTCACGTCCCCTTCTCAGTATAATCTTAATTTCTAACAAAGACATTAGAATGAAGTATTTTTAAGCATTTTAAAAACTTCACTACATGATGATTTTGTCCCTATGGTTGAGACCAAATAACTTACTCTTTCATCAAAACAATTTTACCTAGCAATTTTCACCATGTAATGCTCAAATTTTCGGGAGAAATCACATAGAAAACAAAGGTTCAACGCATTTCAAACCTAGATTTCTCTAGAAAATCTTAGCATTATATCTTGAAGGAATTTTTCTCTATGGGCTTTCATGTGCAAGTACTGTTTACTGCAGCTAATCAATGAGCTTTAATTTTGTCCTCCTCTCACCTATCCAAGTTCGACACATGGCTTCTTTTCATGGTATCAACTGACCTTAGCTGGCGTCAAAGTTACCGTCATTGAAAAACTTCCATGGAAAAGTCACCTGGGTTCACATTTCGTTAGAGGGTTTTTCCTGTATGACGTATAGGTGAGTGAGGTGATAAACTTTGGTTCAGTCGACCACAGGGATAAAAACAAATCTTCAGTTGAAGGAGGTGTTAACGTTGTTGAGAGGGTCTACAACTTGACATAGTGATTACATGGAACCACTGCCATCACCACTCCTCATTGGAGGAACACAGTGATTACTTGGAACCGTTGCCATCGCCCCTCCTCGTTTCAGGAATGATGCAGATGTCAGATGTTCCTTGGCCTCGGCTGGAGTTTCTCAACACAAAAACCCCACCGAACTATGTGGCGGAGTTGGCCCGATAGGCCATGGGGTTCACCATGTTGTCTGGTATTGGGCCTACAAGGGCAACCTTGACTGGTTTGCCACCGTCATAGGTAGCGTGACAATAGGCAGAGGGCAGGGAAAGGGCAATTCGGGCAGGTACCAAAGTGATCTAGGTGAATATTGGTGGCCACTTCCCTATTCCACTTGGACCCCCAACGCTGTCTCTTTCAGTTTTTTGGTTTCTTTAATTGTAGCACAATTTACTGTTTTTGGTAGTTTTTCGGGTCGTGAATTTCCGAAGTTGTTCTGAGGCCCTAAACGATGTTTTTAGGGAAAATAGAGAGAGATAATTTTTTTTCCCAAATTGGCTTACTAGATCATTTTCGACCTCCTCTTTGAGATCTTCGAAATGAGGTATTATGACAGCTAAACAGAGATCATGTGCCAAAGTTACGACCCCAAGAAGTTGATGTACCAATTTACCCAAATGGGGCCCACAATTTTGGCGCTTCATCTCCCAGGGTTAGTTTTTTGGATGTTTAGGGTTTTCTATTGTTTCTAAATAATAAATATGCCTTTAAGCCCCATTGTAACACAATTTAGAGGCATGTAGCCGCCACATCTCTTCTCAGAGATAAGCTACCATCGCCCGAGCTAGTTTATTTCCATTATGTTTGTAAGCATATTTCAGTATTATGATATTAATGAAATGAAGTGTTATTTTTTGCTACATTTATGTATTTATGGTTATATGTGTAATTTGTTGCATTCATGTTTAAATTCAGATTAGTGGTATCAGAGCAGTCTGCTCTTTCTCTCTTTTTCTTTGCAAGTTCCCAACGAGGTCAAGGTATAAGGAGTTAGGGCTCGATCTAGTTGAACCTTTGTAAGACGAGGGGGAAGGAGATCCTTTCAAAATATTGCTTGAGGAAGCCCTTGAGCAATAGAGGAACGTGATGATGGATAACTTTTCCCAAATCCTTCGATGACTACCCACAGGTGACACATCTTTATCCAATAGCCACTCTAGAGGTGCCACTACTTTTAAGGTACAAGTTAACTTTGATATTATCGTATTTGAGGGCCATATAGATGTAGGCACCATAGATAAATGGTTGAATCTATTGGAAGGATATTTTTTAGTTCATGACTTTTCTAATTGGGAAAATATTACTTTTGCACTTCTCAAAGCTGCCCCACACGTCAAGGACTGGTGGGAAACCTACTGTAAATAAAAGGATGAGAGGGAATCCTCACTATTTTTAGTTGCATCCACTTGGGATTCTTTTCAAGATGCCATCAAGGAACAATATTACCTTGTTGGGAGTTATGAAGATAAATACATAGAGTGGACCATACTACGGCAGGGAAAGGACTAAGATGTGTCGTAGTTCACAAATGTTTTCCATACCCTTCGCACAAAGTTGGGTATCAAGGATTCTGAGCAGCATTTGGTACTCAAGTACTGCGACTATCTACAAAAGTACATCCAAGATGAGATGGGGTTCTTAGACATCTCCTCACTCGACATGACATAACAATATGCTGTCAAGATTGAGAAAAAGTTTAAATAGAAGAAGCGAGACTTTGGATCTACGAATCTGAAGTAAGGAAAAGGCACCCCTTAACCACAGAGGAAAGGCCAAAGCCAAGGTGGGGTAACCCAAGACAACCCCTCGAAGCCGAAAAAAGAACAACACCATGAAGACAAAGAAGGACACGGAAAAATGGTGTGACTTCCATAAGTGCTCCACTCACAACACAAGTGAGTGTCGAGCCAAGCAGTCACTAGTGGTCAATCTGAAGGCTTCCGAATCAGATGCATGTTCTAACTCTAAGTTAGAACCCAAAAAAGGGAATGAAAAAGGGAAGCAGATCATTGATGTGAAGTCCAGTGCCACCATGGCCACCACCAAGATCGAGAAGAATGAGCCTGGAGATCCATAGGAGGGGGAATGCCTCTTCCATTCAGAGATGTGGGTGAAATATTCTCCACTGTAGTTCATTGTCGACAGCGAGAGCCAAAAGAACCTTATTTTAGCAGAGGTCGTGAAGTGGTTGGGCTTACCGATGACAACACATCTGCTTATGTACACCATCGGGTGGCTTCACCAAGGAATATATCTCCACGTCAACCAACAGTGTTGCCTTCCCTACAACATCAAGCCCTTCACGGATGAGGTACTATGTGATGTTACTCCTCTTGAAGTTTGTGATGTATTATTAGGAAAACCATACTTGTGGAAACGACATGCTATATATGAGTCTAGACCTCGTTCTGTGATTATTAATTTGAGCAATAAGTTGTACAGGATACCAGAGGTAGCCTCACCTACTGTCATCTCTTTTTTAGGGACCAACCCTATATATATCCAACATTAGGGTTCCCAAAAGTCCCTTCTCCATGAATTTCCCCTTCTTTTATAAGAGTCCTCATAGGTGACACTTGGCATGTCATGCATAATTAATTATTTTTTTATAATTCAATAGTTTTATTATTCACCCACCCACGTGTCACTCTCTCATCAAGGGTCTCCAAAATTATTTACTTAAATTTTATTTTAAAACTAATATTTTCCTCACCTCAATCAGGATTCCTATTTCTTCTCCTAGTTTCCTCTTGATCTCCCTTTTACTCCTTAATTTGTGTTCATTACTAAAGTCAATTAACGAGTCAAGATTTGATCCCCTATCTACTCCCTAATATAATTCAAGTTATCTCTTAGATGGATATTCTTATGTTGGTTGCTGCCACATGGAGGTTCTCTACATTTATTTAGAATTTAATTTATTAATCTTATTTTAATTCACCATCATCTTCTCTTAATTATGTTTAAATATTTTAGGATTAATCTTTATCTTTACAATTATGTCCCTCTTCTCCTTTTTCCTAATTAAACTACATAATCTACCTAATATTTTCCAACATGGGAAGGGTAGAGTTTTTAAGGTAACCTATTTTATTTCTTCCTATGATCCTCTTAACCCAACTTTTACTTTTGATTTAATTACCTCGGTTTCTAACATCATTTACCCTTGATGTAAATTTACCTAGTTTTCATTTCTTGATTATATTTATTTATTTATTTATTTATTTATAATGATTTCAAGAACTTCCCTTGAAGTTCCAAGTGTGCCACGCCTAATAGTTTATTTGTGATGCCGAGGGTGCCAAGTTGGTCGTGCCCTTCAAGAAATTCCCTTCAAGTTCCAAGGGTGCCACACCACTTGCCCTTCAAGCATTCAGTGACTACGAGGGGAATGTATAGGTGCAACATCATAGACCACTATCATCTTTTATGTTGCCTGCTATAGTGAGACTAATGGTGTTGGGGATTAAGGAATACACCTTGATGTGCACCCCCAGTAAAATCCTCATGAGTGACCCAACTTTGGGGACTTTCCCTCCTGACATCGTGATCTTCAAGACGAAGGTGTTTCAACCTTTCCAGCCCAAGTCACGACGAGAGTGCTAATGGGTGAGATCAGGGACATTGTTCCGCCCCTCCCATGTAGTTCCATCCACTTGTACAACCCCATCACCCATATGTGAGTCATTCGGCCAAGAAACTAATATGTGCCTGCAACCACTAACATCTTATCAAAATATAGATAAACATATATAGCAGGTTTCAAAATTGACTTTGAATTTCAAAGATTAAATAATATAATTTTTTCCATTAAACTAGTTGCCGTCAACTTGTCAAATGCAAGTGCCTCTAGTGGTTTCCTGCCATACTCAATAATCATCAGTAACAAGGTTTCTTAGTGTTAGTCACTGTCATAATAGCATCATTAACAACACCTAGTCATTCACATCATTGTTCATAGTAAGCTTGAACTAATGAAAGTAAGTAACATAGGGGACACATCCATCATAGATATCATCATCAAAACATCAATGGAAACATACATATCCATCAAGCTATCAACATCGTAACATCAATAGAAATATACCTATTTATCAAATTTATCATCATCATGTTTTTAATAGAGAGCATACATATCTTTTACTACCATCATCATCATAAATTCAATAAAGACCAAACTTAACCATTTAATGTTACAATCATCATACTAATAGATAACATACATAACCATTCATGTTATCTTCATCATAATAACAATGGAGAACATACATAAACATCACAACCATGAATATCTCAATCACTAATAACAATAGTGTCATGTGCCCAGATCCTCAACCTGAGGTTCTCAAAGAATAATGTGTGGGCCTTAGGGCTAAATAAATGTTAGTGTCATATGATTATCAGTCAACTAGAGTGGGCACTACATACACCCCCTCTTAATAATGGACTTCGTCTTGAAGTCCTTGGAATAGGTAAGGAAAACGATGTTGCATCTCCTCGACATCCTCTCAAGTAGTTAAACTGGGACTATAATTGTCCCACTGGATCTTGACCTGGTCCACTAACCATCGTCTATGCTGCAAAGTTCATTGGTCCAGTATGCAAACTGGTTTGGTCATCACTGTTCCCTTATCTGAAACCTGCAAATGACCAAAGTCAATAACATGCAAAGGATCTGAAATATAATGACGTAAAACAGAAACATGAAACACATCATGCATATGTGCTAAAGATGGAGGTAAGGAAAGCCTATATACCACCCTTACTGGGACTTACTGGAATACCACCCCTAATGGAATATCAGCTAAATTTAAGACAAATAGAAACTTCAAAGAAATATCTAAACATGCAATTTTATAATACTTGAAGTAGCATATTGTTCCTTTCTTCAGTGCATTCTCTTTTATCTTCTTAGACATCTTCCAAATGGTTGAACAATATTTTGACCCTACATTTGCCTATTCATTGGATATACTCCATGTAATTTTCTAGGATATCAAACAGTGCACAAACATTTTTGTGATATATTTGAATAAATAAATGATAGTTCCAACATGTTTAGAATATATATATATATATATATATATATATATATATATATATATATATATATATATATATATATATATATATATATATATATCTATAACTTTGTTTAGGGTGGTATTCAAATATACAATTGAGAAGCTCTCACCCTTAAAATGAAGCCCTCATCCTTAAAATAAAATTGATAATGCATGTCATGTTTTATGACAGATAAGGACGTTTAAATGTGCTTGGTATATACAGTTAAATGTGCTTAGTATATATATATCACAAGAAAACAATAAAAGAAAATATAAGAATAAATTTAACTAAGGAAACTAGTTCCATCTCATTTCAATAAGTTGTCCTTTTTCATTGTATAATACCAAAAACTTAATCTTGTCTTCGTAATACGTTATTTTTCTTGGTTTAAGCTTTGAAATCGAATGAGTGGTTGTTAAATTTCTTGGTTTATTCTTTGAAGTCGAATGAGTGGTTGGATGTGAAGCCTTTTTAATACTCTAACACTAATCAAGCCATTCTTTTAAAAATTAATAACGAGTTACAAGTGTTACATTATAATAATTGACATATGAAAATTATGTTTTATGTAGTAATATCTTGGTTAAATTTAATATTTACATCAATTGTATAGAATTTTTATATATTGATATGTATTAAAGAGAAGTCAATAATTAAATATTGATTGCAAAAGGATGCTTTTTTTACATGGGTACATGAAAAGTTATGAATGTGTTTTAAAATATTATTAAATTAATTTGTTTTGAAATTTTTTGAATTAAATTATAGTTTTCATAATTATAATTATTGATATAAATATATATTATAATTTTGATATAATATTTTCAATAGGTTGCTATGATAATTTGACAATTTATTTAATTATTTATGCATGAGTGAGTGAAGTGGAGTGGTTACTAGTTATAAGTTGTGATCACTTAATAGTATCCTTGGGTTTTCTTTGAAAAAGGTTGTGATCTTTCTTTGGAGACGAACTTGAGTGATAGCAGGGATGTCACTATCTCTTTCTTTATAGGTGAGGTGTGATAGGTGTTATAACCAATTTGATTCCTCTCGATAGTTTTTGTGTAGCTAAAACAAAATTTTCCCACATTTGCAAATAGAAGACAACTTCCTTGGATTGGGAAGTATGTTTTTGGTTGATTGGCATAAATTCCTTATTTAGAGTATTCTTCTTTATGCCCAATTCAATGCTCGATATATTATCGACTACATGGTTAGATTCTTCCATTGTTAGGTCATGTGTCACATCATCTCTAACTAGTTGAGACACTAACATCATTGCTTACTAGGATATTATCTATAATTAATTAATGTGGTGATGTTTCAAAGAGTTTCTTGGTTGGCTGAGCTCCTAGGACCTATTCATTAAACACTACATCTTGACACACAATCACTTGCTTTGTAATTTATCTATTTATTTATTTATTTACAACTACTAATAAGAATGTTTTAATTTTTAGCACTTTTGACATCAAAGTCCTTCATCTTTTGCTAGCTTGTGAGCTTAAGTTCCCCATTTGAATTTCTTATTCTTACTTGTCCACCTCTTTCAACAAATTTTCCGCCTATGGCCTAAATGCACTGCTACAAATATCATTTTAGGGAACATACTGACAAGGGTACAAAATGACACTTATTGAGATATTGGAGAAAATATTGCAGAATTATCAAAAGGTAAAACTTTAAGACTTTTGAAAATATCAAACGTATGAACAACTTAAAAAAAAAAAGAAAAAAGAAAAAAAAAAACTCCAAGAGTCATTGGAATAATTTTATACGATCCTTTCTTCTATGACAATATTATTGCAACATCTATGACAGTGAACTCTACCATATGCAATGATGATCATACAAATCACTTTGTGTTACATATTTTCCCCGACATTGTCACTTATATGGTCATGTAGACATAGTTTGAAATGAACAACTATAATTGGAAGCTACAATAGTACAATGTGTGGACGACTTTACTTGGTTGAAAGAATCATATATTAATTGTACCATGAGATGAATATTGATTGTGACTATCCTGCCCCTTGTTTTGTTGTTGCTTAATCCATAAAAAAAAATTGGGCTGCAATGTTCCCCAGATATAGTCCTTTAGTTCATAATGGAATTAGTGGTATAGATTCCTTGGGAAAATTATAACCTGCCCACCAGAAAGTAGACAAAAAATTCAGGAAGGATTCCTAGGAGAGGTGTCACTGTTTTTCCTTTATGTTCCGAGAAATTCAAGACGAAGTCCATTGTTAAGAGAGGGTGTATGTAGTGCCCACTCTAGTTTCCTGGCCCTAATATGACATTATCTTAGATACTTTAGTCTTTGAGGAACTTAGGTTGAGGATCCAGAAACGTGACTATATTATTAGTGAATGTGATTGTTATTATGTTCTCTATTGATATTATGATTACGATATGATTAATGGTTATGTGTACTCTCTATTGATATCATGATGGTGATAGTAGTGAAGGATAGATATGTTTTCTATTGATATTATGATGATGATAGCTTTGATCTATATGTATGGTTCCATTAATGTTATGATGATGCTAGCCATGATGGATGTGTCCCCTATGTTAGCTACTTACATTATTTCTTGTTCATAATGAACAATGATATGAATGACCAGGTGATGGTAATAATGCTATTATGACAATAACTAACACTGAGAAAACTTTTTACTGATTATTATTGAGTATGGCAGGAAACCACCAGAGGCACTCGCACATGACGAATTGATGACGCTTGGTTTGATGAAAATTTATATTATTTTATCTTTGAAATCCAAAGTTGATTTTGAAACCTTCTATATATGTTTATCTATATTTTGATGATATGTTAATGGTTGTAGGCATAGATTAGTTTCTTGGCCGAATGACTCACATATGGGTGATGGTGTTGTAAAATTGGATGGAACTGCATGGGAGGGGTGGGACATTGTCCCTGATCTCACCCACTAGCACTCCTATCGTGACTTGGGCTGGAAAGGTTGAAACACCTTCGCCTTGAAGATCACGATGTCATGACGGTAGGTCCCAAACTTTGGTTGCTCATGAGCATTTTACTGGGGGCGTGCATCAAGGTAGATTCCTTGATCCCCGACACCATTAGTATCACTATAGCAGGAAACATAAGAGATGATAGTGGTCTATGACGTTGCACCTATACTTTCCCCTCATAGTCACTGAATGCTTGAAGGGCAAGTGGTGTGGCACCCTTGGAGCTTCAAGGGATTTCTTGAAGGGCACGACCAACTTGGCACCCTTGGCATCACAAATAAACTATTAGGCGTGGCACCCTTGGAACTTCAAGGGAAGTTCTTAAAGGGCACGACCAAACTTGGCACCCTTGGAATCATTAAAAATAAATAAATTAACAAATATAATCAAGAAACGAAAACTAGGTAAATTTACATCAAGGGTAAATGACGTTAGAAATCGGGGTAATTAAATCAAGAATAAAACTTGGGTTAAGAGGATCATGGGAAGAAATAAAATATTTTATCTTAAAACTCTATTCTCCCCATGTTGGAAAATATTAGGTAGATTATGTAGTTTAATTAGGTAAAAAGGGGAAAGAGGGACATAAATGTAAGGATAAAGATTAATCCTAAACTAGTTAAACCTAATTAAGAGAAGAGGAAGGGGAACTAAAATAATATTAATAAAATAAATTTTAGAGAAATGTAGAGAACCTCCATGTGACAACAACCAACATAAGAATATCCATCTAAGAGATAACTCGAGTTAAATTAGGGAGTAGATAGGGGATCAAATCTTGACTCATTAATTGATTTTAGTAATGAACACAAATTAAGGAATAAAAAGGGGGATCAAGAGGCATCTAGGAGAAGAAATAGGAATCTTGTTGAGGTGAGGAAAAAGACACTGGGAATTAAAATTTATTCAGCACTACCTAACACATCCCGAAGTTCATTTCACTGAACATATCATAAAATTTACATATATTTAACTAAGGCCACAAAGAAATCATACAAAATAATATTGCAACACATATGTACCATTCACCAGAAGATGAGACTCCACTTTATTTGTCGTTACTTGTCTTCCCTTGTTTTCGGTCACCTCTGAGTGTGAATGACGACGTGCTTGATTCGAATGCAATGACCCACCGGTTAACCTCCCAACCTACTCCTTGGGTACTCTTCTTCCCCACGAACCCCCAAGCTACAATGGGCTTGTAAAATGGAGGAATGCAATCGCTGGTAGAGGAGAGCACTCGGCTCAAGAGTCCCCTCTCTAAAATCCTCTACCTCACCAAACTCACTATAGTTTCGTAATCATTGCTCTGACACAGTCTCATCCATCCAACAATAGGGTTTCCAAAAGTCCCCTCTCTCATGGCTTGCCCCTTCTTTTATAGGAGTCCTCATAAGTGACACTTGGCATGTCATGCATAATTAATTATTTTTTTATAATTCAATTGTTTGATTATTTACCCACCCATGTGCCACTCTCTCATCAAGGGTCTCCAAAATTATTTACTTAAATTTTAATTTAAAACTAATATTTTCCTCACCTCAACAAGTTTCCTATTTCTTCTCTTGGTTGCCTCTTGATCCCCCTTGTTACTCCTTAATTTGTGTTCATTACTAAAGTCAATAAATGAGTCAAGATTTGATCCCCTATCTACTCCCTAATTTAACTCAAGTTATCTCTTAGATGGATATTCTTATGTTGGTTGTTTCCACATGGAGGTTCTCTACATTTTTCTAAAATTTAATTTATTAATCTTATTTTAATTCACCATCCTCTTCTCTTAATTAGGTTTAACTATTTTAGGATTAATCTTTATCCTTACAATTATGTCCCTCTTTCCCCTTTTACCTAATTAAACTACATAACCTACCTAATATTTTCCAACATGGGAAGGGTAGATTTTTTAAGGTAACCTATTTTATTTCTTCCTCTGATCCTCTTAACCCAAGTTTTATTTTTGGTTTGATTACCACGGTTTCTAACATCATTTACTCTTGATGTAAATTTACTTAGTCTTCATTTCTTGATTATATTTATCAATTAATTTATTTTTAATGATTCCAAGGGTGCCAAGTTTGGTCATGCCCTTCAAGAACTTCCCTTGAAGTTCCAAGGGTGCCATGCCTAATAGTTTATTTGTGATGCCAAGGGTGCCAAGTTTGTCGCGTCCTTCAAGAAATTTCCTTGAAGTTCCAAGGGTGCCACACCACTTGCCCTTCAAGAATTCAGTGACTACGAGGGGAAAGTATAGGTGCAATGACATAGACCAGTATCATCTCTTATGTTGTCTGCTATAGTGAGACTAATGGTGTCAGGGATCAAGGAATCCACCTTGATGCGCGCCCCCCGGTAAAATCCTCATGAGCGACCCAACTTTGGGACCTGCCCTCATGGCATTGTGATCTTCAAGGTGAAGGTGTTTCAACCTTTCCAGCCCAAGTCACGGCGGGAATGCTAGTGGGTGAGATCAGGGACACTGTTCCACCCCTCCCACGTAGTTCCATCCACTTGTACAACCCCATCACCCATATGTGAGTCATTCAGCCAAGCAACTAATCTGTGCTTGCAACCATTAACATATCATCAGAATATAGATAAACATATATAGAAGGTTTCAAAATCAACTTAGAATTTCAAACATATCATAATAAAATTTTTCATCAAACTAGGTGTCACCAACTCGTCATATGCGAGTGCCTCTGATGGTTTCCTGCCATACTCAATAAGATATATAGGGTTGGTCCCTACACTTGGTATCAGAGCTAAGTTAGTGTAGGGACCAACCCTATATATATTTTATTGTGATTTATTGTGATAAAAAAAAAGAAAAAATATATATAGGGTTGGTCCCTACATTTTTGATCACTCAAAGAAATGCAGTAAGACCATTTACCAGACTAGGAAATTTGTTTTCCTTATGATTCACCCTCTAGGAAAGAAGAAGGTTGTGTCCATGAATTCCAGACAGGGCTCTTTCGCACAGCAACAACAAATGGAAAAGGTCGTGGAGGAGTACATGGACATTTTTGCCTCACCTATAGGGGTACCTCTATACTGTCAGGTCAAGCACTCCATCGATATGACCCCAGGCATGCCGCTACCCAATGGACCAATCTATCGATGCTTTATTCTGGAGAATGACGAGATCAAGAGGAAAATTCAGGAGTTATTGCAGAAAGGGCACATCACGCCAAGATCATCACCCTATGGGAGCCCGATTGTATTAGTACAGAAGAAGGACGAGACCCAGAGACTCTGTATTGACTATCGGGCGTTGAACAAGATCACTGTCAAGAATAGGAACCCAATCCCATGGATTGATGACATTTTGGACCAACTCAAGGGGGCCAAATATTTGAGAAAGATTGATTTGAAGTTTAGTTATCATCAGGTGCCTATCAAACCCTCCTATGTGTGGAAGACTGCTTTCAAATTCAAGGATGGCCTTTTCAAATGGTTGGTCATACCTTTCGGGTTGACGAATGACCTGGTAACATCCATGAGATTGATGGAAGACATATTGCAACCCTTCACCAACGAATTCCTAGTGGTGTATTTAGATGACATCTTGATCTTCGGCCAAGGTTGGGAAGAGCACCTCCGCCATATTCGGTAGGTCCTTCAAACGCTACGACAACACAAGTTGTGTGTCAATTTGGAGAAATGAACTTTTGGCATGACCCAGGTTTAATATATGGGGTACATCATTGATGAGTAGGGTGTGCATGTGGACCTAGCCAAGATACAAGTCATTTAGGATTGGCCAACCCCAACTACTCTAACAGAGCTTCGCAGATTTTTGAGTTTTGTTAATTTTTACTGCAGGTTTGTGTTGGGGTTCTCTCATATCACTTGGCCTTTAAGTCAACTCACCAAGGGCGGAGCATAAGCAAAGGTTTTTTGGTCTGAAATCCAAGAGAATGCATTTTTCGAGTTGAAGCATTGCCTCCGCTCTGCACCAGTTCTCACATTACCAGACCTGCAACAACCATTTGAGATTGAGATATACACCTCTGACTATGCTATTGGTGCAATTCTTACTCACTAGGGGCATCTTGTGGCTTACCACAGTGAGACACTTTCAGACACAGTCCGAAAGTATCCCATTGGTGGTAAAGAAATGTAGTCCATTGTGTAGGCCTATCTTCAATGGAAGCATTACATTTCGGGGAAGGAAACAATCATCCACATAGACCACCAACCCTTGTAGTTCATATAGACACAAGGGAAGTTGCAGAACGATCGCCATCAGGAATGGTCCACATACCTACAGCAATTCCATTTGAACATTAAGTACAGGAAGGGCAGGACCAATAATGTTGTAGAATACCTCAACCGACCACCAGTCATGGAACTGATCACTATGCCTGACTCTTGTGGGCACAAGACTTCAGGGTGGCCGCATCTCTACGAGAATGATCTAGAATTTGGCAATACATACCAGTCACTCTTGGAAGGTAAGTAAGTTCAAAATTTTCACCTCCAGGATGCACGCTATGCCACTTGGGACACATTTGTGTTCCTTCAAGCGAGCTTGCCAAGATGATTTGGGAGGCACACTACAGTCGGGTCGCTGAACATTTTAGAGTAGAGAAAATAGTGGTAGTACTACAGAAGTATTTTTATTGGCCGAACCTTCGTCAGGATGTCGGGAGGTACATTAAATTCTTCATTGCCTACACTATTTCCAAACCAACCATCAATAAGAAAGGCTTATATACTCCTCTAACTACTCCTAGTCGACCTTGGGAATCCATCTCCATGGATTACATGTTGGGCCTTCCTTCTACTAAGCACGACAATGACTACGTTTTCGTGGTGGTCGACAGATTCTCTAAGATGGGAATTATGGTGGCCTGCAAGAAGAGTATCACAAAATAGGCCACTGCTAAGCTCTTCTTTGAGCGAGTGTGGGTACACTTTGGGATCCCATAGCCCATTGTCTTTGATAGGGACAACAGGTTCCTAAGTGCATTTTGGCCATGTGTCTGGTCGATGCTAGATACTAAATGCACAAAGTCCATTACTTTCCATCCCCAAACTGATGGCCAAACAAAATTCGTCAACAATATGATCGTACACATTCTGCACATGTACAACTCAAAGCATCCACGCAATTGGGATGAAAGCCTCCCTTATCTCCAACACAACTACAATAGATCTTTCCACATCTCAATGGGCCACAACCACTTTCAGGTAGGGTTGGGATTTCATCCATTATGTCCCATTGATGTGGCCATACCATTTGCAGCGATTTAGGTAGATTTGACTCATGTCTAGTCTGAAGCCGACTGGGCTAAAAAATTCATTGAGCACATTCAACACATCCGCTAGCAGGTCCATGATATATTGGACAAAGCTAATGCTAAGTAAAAGCAGCACCATGATCAACATTGGGTGCCGCACAAGTTCCAGGTGGGAAACAAAGTTTGGCTACATTTGCAAAAGGAGCGCCTCGATGGATGCCACTGCAAGCTTCGCCTGCTCCAATATGGGCCATACACCATCACCAAGGTTGTAAGGGACAATGCCTTTGAGTTTAGCATTCCATCGTTCCTTGGTCTGCACCTAGTGTTCAATGTATACTCCCTTTAGTCATACTTTCCACTATTTCTGGACACATCCGACGTTGTAGAACAACTCACACCAACAGAGCTAAACCCAGACTACATGGAACATGCCACAAATAATTGGATCATGGAAAAATAGATCAAGAACACTCACCAATATAAAATTCAACTATATCGGGTTGTCAAAGCTGGCCAACTCCTTCACCAAGGCAAGTGGCTCACCAGAGACCAAGTTCAACAGAAGTTTCCCCATCTCATGGAGGCACTCAACGCAATGAGGACCATTGCTTCCTAATGGAAGAGGAATGATCCAGGTGGATATTGATGGCCACTCGTGTATTCCAATTGGACCCCCAACACTATCTCTTTCAGTTTCCTTAATTGCAGCACAATTTACTATTTTTGGATTTTTTTTCGGGTGCTGAACTTTCGGAGTTGTTTTGAGGCCCTAAATGACATTTTTAGGGAAAACAAAGAGATCAAAAACATCCCAAACCAACTTGCTAGATCGTTTTTAGCCTCCTTTCGAGATCTTTGAAATGAGGTATTATGATAGCCAAACATAGATCATATGCCAAAGTCACAACACTGGGAAGTTGATGTACAAATTTACGCAAATGGGGCCCACAGTTTTGGTGCTTCATTTCCCTGTGTTAGGTTTTTGGATGTTTAGGGTTTTTCATTGTTTCTCAATAATAAACAAGCCTTTGAGCCCCATTGTAACATAGTTCAAAGGCATGTAGCCCCCACATCTCTTCTTAGTGATAAGCTACCATCGCCCGAGCTAGTTTATTTCCATTATGTTTGTAAGCATATTTCAGTATTCGAATATTAATGAAATGAAGTGTTATTTCTACCGAATTTCAAAATTTATGATTATATGTGTAATTTGTTGCATTCCTGTTTAAGTTTGGATCACGAAGAGGAGGAAAAAGTAGACAATGAGAAGGGATATGATGAGAACCATTAGATTGACGAATTTGAGGGTAACAATGTGGATTTGTTTACCTCTGCCGAATATGATGAGGTGACAAGGAAGCCGATGCCATTTGGGAGAGCATTAATAAAATAATAAAATATTTCCACAAGGATTAGTGGGAGGTGAGGTTGAAATAGGAGATTGGTAATTATAGAGCCTCAAACCCGAAAATTACAGAGTAGTTTGCAGATCTTAAGAGGAAATTGTTTACATTGTCCACCGAGGAGTAGGACAACATACTAGAGATCGGGGTTATTCACTTCGGAACAGAGAAAAATAGGTTTGAGAGTTTGTTCCACGAGATGCAAAAATAACTATTTTTAAAACAAAATGATGTGTGGAGGTGCCATTATTGCGGATTTCATTGCTACCAACCAATCCCGATGTATAAATCCCAGAGATTTATGGCCCTATTTCGACACCTTCACTGAATCGTTCATTAATGACAGATTCATGTCAAAATCCTTTAATAAATTGGGTAGCTTCGATGAAGCATAAAGCAAAAGAATAAGTCTAGCAAGAATATTTTCAATTCCAAGCATGAATTTCCTTAAGGTGAGTTCTCAATATTAACGATTTCTCTGCATTTAGGAAATTGTTATTCTTCCTAGGGTTTGGTTATTTTTTTTGTTATTTCTTGCTCAATTGCTAGAGTAGTCCAGACAAGAGAAGGAGCACGTCAGTGCCTTATATCCCAAAAGCTTGGTTGTCGGGGCACGAAGACAATGTGGATGCAGACACCAGTGAATGATCTCATGATTGTTGGAGAGGGGAGAGGGTCTGTGTTGTCTTTGAAGCTCGATAAGCTCTTTGATTCAGTTTACATTGCCCCTTAATCTCCTTTAAAAAAAAACATTCATCCTATTTCGTCTCTGTAGTCAATTGTTGTCTCAAGTCTACTCAAGTCACTTCACGTTAATTGAGGGTGAGTGAAACAATTTGTGTGAAGTAATAAAACAAGCATAATTATTGCGTAGATGGATAATTACTAGGTAGATTTCCCTTCCTAATGTTTTGTTAGCTAGGGGTTGGAGCTTGTTTTCACACTAATAACAACGTTTGCATCCATAGATTGGCATTGTAATTAATTCAGTGATTGTTGAAGGCCTCATCATGATATAGATTTCGTCACGACCAACACTTCAATTTTTCCCCTTTGTTTCTGTTCTTGGCTTCTTGAACATTCGACATTCCTTTACACCTGTCAATACAATTGCTAATATATATATATATATTAAAAAATACTATTAAATACCATAAGATAAAATGGACTTAATAAGTTTTGGTCGCTAAGCACTCCCTTCTTTCTTCTTAGAATTGATTCATATACTTTTGTGAACTTTGTACAGCAATAACTACTCATAAGATTAATTTATTGAAATTCCCCTTTATGATTATAAATTTTGATTTAAAACCATTAAAATTAAGATAAATATTAATTATAATAATATAGATTTAAAATTAAATTTCATTTTTTCCCTTAACTTTTGATGTTCTTTATTTCTTTATTCCTCAATTTTTACATCATCACATTACATAATAAATATTTGACTAAAATAGATGGATAATTATCTTGAAAAAATTCTTTTAATATATAATCACAATGAATTATTTATTTAGAGAAGCAATGTATTATTATTTTTTTAATATAAATCGACTTATATTTATTTTAACTCTAGAGATTTAGTCTTTTTAGGTTAAGCTGGATGTAGACTCATTTAATTCTCCTCTTTAAATATGTAATATTTCACATGAATACCATAGGTGATACCATTTTGAGCGAATTAAAATATTTACAAGACATTTCCTTACATTACAACGATTGTACCATACTAAGTTGAAGTGTGTGAGCAAGTTAAAATAATTACATTACTTTCCATTACAACATTTTTACATTTACATTACTTTACATTACAAAATTTCTACCTACTAAATTAGAAAAGACATCTATCAATACAATAAAATTAAATCATCATTGTTTAATACATATACATAAAACCTAATAAATGTAACAATGAATCGATTTTCAAATTATATTTTTCATTGAAATTTTTTATATAACATTTTATTATTTTAAAATTTTCTAAATATTAAAAAACATCATATATCCTTATAAGGTATACATCAATTCTCATATAGATAATTTTAAAAGAGATCATGTTAGAATAAGTGACCTAGATTTCTTTGTTCTTTTTAATGATAGTTATTCTCCTTTACATTATTTTTTCCTATGTTTTGATTGGGAAAAAAAATATTATAGTAGCTTTGCTTTTAATCTAATTAAATTTTTGTTCATTATAATTTTTTTAAAATAAAATAATAATAATAATAATAATATATTTTTAAATAATAATAATAATAATATAATATATTTTTTAAATAATAATAATAATAATATAATAATAATAATAATAATAATAATAAATTATATATATTTAAATAATAATAATGATGTGATTTTTAATAGTTAAAATTAATTTAATTATTTTTATTGAAAGTAAATGATATTAAAAAATAAAAATAATCATAATGTGTTTTTTAATATTTTAATTTATTTTAATTATTATTTAATATAATTATTTATTATTTTTCAGATGAAATGTATTGTGCACATTAGTGTGGGGTGAATTGTTTTCATCCCACCTAGCCATATGACGGGGTTATGGCAACACATCATTTTAATTGCTTAACGTTGTAAAATGATTTTGACATGAGAAACATCATTGATATATTATCTGAGACTCCGCAAATGAAACACTACCTTAGATCTACACATCTCTATCAAATCTATTTCTTATGGCAAACAAAATCAACATCTAGCCACACTAGACTTGCTCGCCTCATGTGACTAAGGGAAATTTTCCACCATCAAGAATGGAATTCAATGCTGCAGTCATGGCAATTAATTGCACCAATCCTAATGGAAACCCTAGCTAGAAGGTTATTAGACAAGGTTAAGAACTCCAAATAGCTAATTTGGGAGTTCTAGAAACTCAATTTTCTTTTATGTGAAGGAACTAGGTTACTGTAGGTTAGCTTAGCCTCACCCATTCCTCTACCCCATGCCTGCAATACTTCGAATCTCTTGGATTTCATGACAAAATTCAAGAAAAGGAATGGGAGTGTGTGTGCGAGATTTGGTCCACGGTAGTGGTGCTTTCCCTTCTAAACTCCAACCAACAACTTGAATCATCTCTTATCAATGACTATTAGACAAAGTTCTATCCAACTTCTTGGAATCAACTTGAGCATCTTGTTACAATCAGACACTATTGACAACTTGGCATCCACATTCTATGGTAGGTTGATTCCTTTCATCCATTGGTTTTTTCTTGCTCGCTCAATCTTCTGGTGTTTTTGTCTTGAATCTAGCTCCTAGTAGAGCCTTGGCTTCTAATTCCTATTTGTTGGTTGCTGAGTCATATCATTTATTCGGGTGCTATTGGGAATCATAATTGTCATTAGACTAAAACTTGTAGGTGTTAGTCAATGATCACATCGCTAAAGATAAGGATCCATGAGAGGTGGGTAGTCCATGTCATGAAACACACATGGAGTGTTGGTTTATCTAATGTCTAGTAATCTCCCCCCAAGTGCGTGTTGGGTGTGTATCGAACTCATGATCTACGCCCTGATACCACTTGTTGGGAGTCATGATTTTCATTAGACTAAAAGCCATATGTGTTAGTCAACAATCATATTGCCAAAGATAAGGATCCATGAGGCGGTTAGTCCATGTCATGAAACACACAGTGAGCATCGTTTAATCCAATATCTAAGAAGGGCCCCACTCTCTCTTGGTCCTCAAAGCTCCTTTTCTCTCTACCTTTCCTTTGAAAGTGTGGACCTCATTTGGTTGCTTCCCTCTATTCATGGGATGGTCTTGGCTAAACTTTCTTGAGATCTTTTCAACTCCTATCCACTTTTGTTTACTTTTTTACAATCGCTCCCTATTCTTTAGCCATACTCGCATCCTCATGTAGCCGCCATGCCCTGCCAAAGAGCTAGTGTCTGTCAAGGTGTAGTGTACTACCCAAAATGGAAAAATTGAGTAGTACAGAGATGCAACATAGAGTTGAAGACTCAACAAATTTCTTTTGGGAACTCCCCCTGCTTCTTATTTAAGAACTTACTCATGCCGAAAGGGAAGGAACCAACCAATGGAATTTTCTTTTGGACACAAAGGTACTTACATATATGGTTGATTAGGTGCCTAACATAGGGCACACTCGTGGGTGTTTTATTCAATATATGCGCATGGTAGACCTGTCCTAGCACATGAAGTTCTACTTGGCAAAGTTTTACTGAATCAACATGAGAACATAGAAGACCTTCTCCTCTCCATGGAACATCTACATCAACACATAACTAAACTGGACCATTGACTAGGGTGCATCAAGAAGCACCTTGGCATCCCCCCTACTACTGGTTACTTACTAGGTAGCAAGAAGGAGCCAATCCAAGTTACAACTACAAATTCAAATTTGTCTTTCTTAGTGTACTAACTCTTATTATGTTTTCGATTTATCAATTTTCTCTTTCTTTGTCTCTTTTCGCATGGCCTTGAAGGTACGATTGTTAGTATATGTGTCTAGTGTTTTAAATTTATAAATAGTTTTTTGTCCTGTACCTCTCTTAGATGAATACACTTTTGTAAATGCCAATCTAAAACCTTTAGCTCTTTCATGTAACTTTTTGTTTAAAAGGTAGTACAAGTTTTTATTAAAAAAAATAATTATTCTTTATTGAAAATAAATTGATATAATAAATAAATAATATAATATATAATATATATACTTTAACCCGGATGCGGGTGTCTTATTACGCATTGAATAGGTGTTATTCATGAGGCATGCGCAGCCAGCAGTTGGCACACACTCACGATGGAAGAAGGCGCTGGAGGTAAGGCACCATAAACTCCCTCTGCAGGCAATTTACTGCCATTCAATGTTGAATCAAGCCGAGAGTACCAGGTTGCAGGTTTATGGAATGGGGCGCCAGGATGGGTTTCTATTTCATCTGGTTCCGCTCAGCAATTCAATCATGCGGTCAGGTTCAGAGCAAGGCATTTCCAGATGCTCTGGTTTTCTTAGCCTTCGTCGAGGTGGTTGTCCCGGGCGGTCCTGCTCTTAGAGGCAGCCTGGGACTCAAAATTCCGCTACTGTGCTCAGCACAACGGTGGATTGCCCCCATTTGCAGTTTGTTTTATTTGCCCGGTCAATCTCCAGTATGTGTCGAATTTCCATTTCAGCATGGCAGTTTCAGGTCTGGGTAGGAATTTGGGCTTTTCTGGGGGTCGCGGGTCCTCACTGGTCTGTCTCGGCTTCTTTCTGGGGGTTGCAAGCCCTCATCTCGCTGTCAGGGATTCAAGTTTGGGTGGGATTTTCGGTCTCTCTGGTCGTCGCTGAGGCTTTCGTCTGGATTCTGTCAAGTCTGCTCAGTTCAATTTGCATCCTCCACCCTTTAAACCTGTTTCTTAAGCCATTCATTCTTAATATGCCGCCTCGTCTGCGAGGAAAACCCAGGTGAGGAAGCTCCGCTGGTTCTCGAGGAAGGCAGGGAGGGAGGGGAGGCCCTGAACCTCGCCGCATATCGCCGCTAGCCACGGTCGCGCCCTCTTCGCCGACCTCTGAGGAGTTTGGCCCTTCACTCACCAGTTCATTGCACTCTGCCCGCTTCAAATTCCAAAGCCGGCTTAACAAGCCGATTATCTCTACCCTGGTTACAGTCATTTTTTCAGAGGAAGCAGATGGCCGCCTCCTCAGAGCATTCTCCCTCCAGGTCCGCCAGCTCATCCCAGAGCCGATTAGTGGAGGCGCAATTGGAAGTTTCAGCGGAGGTGCAAGACAAGGAGGATCGTGAGGAGAGAAATCCACAGCAAAGCGCTCCTCAGGAGCAGATTAAAGATCCTCAGCCAGTGAAGGAGCCCACAATTGAATGCGAGCCGACGCGTTTCACTGGAAACATTCTCCATCTGGTTCTACCGCCAAGTAGAAGCGCGACAGATGTTGAGGACAATGTTATGGTAGAATGGGTAAATCTAACAAGCGCCCCGGACGAGGATGGGAAGCATGACACTGCCGATTCCAAGAAAGTTTTACTCCTTTCTTGACGACTCAGGGATGCAATTCAGTTTTGCTGTTCAATATTTCGCGGCTGAAGACCAGGCAACATTTCCAGATTGGCGCCTTCCAAACGCAGAACCTTCTCTTGGACCTCCAATTTTGTTCACAAACTACAATTCTCAGTCTTATGCTGTTCAATTTTGACATACAGAGGTCTGAGCAATTTTTTGCAGACTCTGGTCTACAATGTAAGCATTTTTTGCAAAACTATTTTGAGAGAGGGAGAGCTACAGCTCCCTCAGAGGTTTATCCTCTCTGTACATATTTTTCTTCTTTTTTAATATAATTAGCACAGTCTTTACCGAGAAAATATAATATATATATATATATATATTATATATTATATACTTTACCTCGAATATATAAACTTATATCCAGAACTTCCTTTCATTATAACCCACGTAAAACTATTTGAACTTAAAAAGTAATTACATTAAATTAAATTATTAATTTATTTTTATAGGTTGAACCTTTTTTCCAGTTTAAAAGACCAGGAAGATAAAAAAAAAAAAAATTTAAATTAAAAGAACGAGAAATGAAATGATATTTTAAGGTTCACGAGACTAAAAATAATCTATGAGACCATTAGTTCCTGTTTTTGGTTCTTTGCAATCCAGTCATTTTTGCTGACCCAACTTTCCAACAATCTCCTCGCTAAAAAGACAATGCCAAGAAAATGATGCTAACATGTTCTCATAACTTCCTTTGATGTCTTTGAATCCTTTGAATGCATCACATTCCAAATGAAATGTTTTTCTCATTCCACAACCCCATACGCTCAAAATGTACACACCCTTTCTTCCCAAGCTTCTTTAGGCCTTTTCCACTCCCCTGTGGTCTTTAATTGAGAAATAAGAATCTTTGCCCTCCTGGAAATGCTAGCTCCAATGAACTCTTTTTGTTGTAAATAGACTTAGGGTTGAATTCTTCAATGTAATATTTCTTCTTTCTACCCAACTCTTTTCCCCATACTTTTTAAATAAGAATCTTTCTACCCAACTCTTTCCCCATACTTTTTCACAGGGAAATTGATGTGAGTTGGTCCTTAATTGAGAAATAAGAATCTTTGCCCTCCACGAAATGCTAGCTCCAATGAACTCTTTTTGTTGTAAATAGACTTAGGGTTGAATTCCTCAATGTAATATTTCTTATTTCTACCCAACTCTTTTCCTCATACCCTTTTAGAAAACTTCTCCATAACAAAATCCTTTAGCTCCTTGGTATTTGTGGGACACGCATTGAGGTAGATATCCCATTTTTGTATCCATGTGTAGTTTGTTTCACCCATTTTTTTTTTCTTTTCACTAATACTTTCATTGAAGATAACATTAGGCCATCTACCTACTCTCATTTGTTCAATTCTCTTTAGATATTTTATGAGAAATAAAAAATAAAATAAAATTTAAAATTACTTGTAAATATTAAGTACAATGAGCACTAATGCTTTCCTTAAAGATAATATTAAGCTATTTACCTACTCTCATTTGTTCAATTCTTATTTTATGATAAATAAAAAATAAAATATAATTTAAAACTACCGAGTACACTGAGCAGAGTTGTTAGGATTAAACTCTTTGGAGCGTTTCCAACGGTCACCTGCCGAAGCTTCACGAAGGTTCTGGCAAGGGCATCCGTTTAAATCTTTGGTATAAATTTGCATCTGAGTTCAAATTTTTATGAAATTTCATGGATGATAAATCGTTCTCAAAATACGACAAAGAAATTGTTCTCAACATTTCTGAGTTCTGTCAATACGGGATTGATGTTCGTATCGTATGAATTCATTCTCAAGAACTTCTCAATATCCTATTTCCATTTTATGGGAAAAGGAAACACTAACTATAATATTTCTACTAGTTGGAACACCGTTTGTTGTTTTTTTATTTTGCCGCTGGAATCTTTAAATCAGGGTTTCAATTAATTTATTCTCTGTGAACTTGTGTAAGTTAAAAATATTTAAAATAGTAGAGTTTAAATGTAAATTTTCTCTGGTTAATCTTTTATTTAATACTATGCTTTGATAATACTAAGCTCAGCTATAAATTGATGATTTATTTTGGGCGCTGTTAGGTTTATCGAGTTCATCAGGCACAGCGCTAATAATACCGTAAGAATCTTCATAATTTTCGCATTTTTCATTGGATAATATTAAAGGAATTCTCATATTTTTAGCCTTTTCTTCTCTTTACGTCTTTACATATCGCGCTGCCAACATTGCCTATGCAGGAATTGAAACGCAAAAGAATGGGATAGAGTTTTCTTATAGACCAATTCCGTCATCTATCGTGAGTAATTTGAAACCTAAATATTGCTTCTACAGTTAGAGAGTTTCAAAATTAGAGTAGATTTTCGGAAAGATGCCGTTTATTTGGAAGCTTTGTTCAAGTTAGGTTAAATAATTTTTTCATTCCAATTAACTACACCATGAATATTTATTTTCTCCTTTGTTTTGGAGATCAAACCAACAAAGAGAAAAAATCACCGACAATACCTTCCCCTTTTGAAATATTTCAGATGTTTAAGATTTTATTTGCTGAATAGATATTATGAGATTTTGATCGTATTAAATTTCATTTAGTTGATATGATAGCATCTTTTTGCTTCAAGCTTAGGAGTAGGTAGTGCAAATCTCGAAGAATAATGCCATGGCAACAGGGATGCATCGGTGAGGAGTTCGAAGCTACTTGATAGACTAAAATATATCTGCTTCACAGCTTAAGAATTAGGTTAAAATTTCACAGTTAAGAAATTAAGTTAAAATTTGAGAAATTTATCTCAAATATTGTGTGTCTAGAAAGTTTTAACCTGTGCTTTCTAATTTCATTGCAGAAAATTCGGGCTAGAGAATGTTAAAACAATAAAATATGCACTTATGATCCTCGATTTCTACTGTAAGATTTCGCTTGGTTCCGAGGTAAACGCTGCTTTCAAATTCAAACTTCTGTGTATAATCCGTGTTTTCTTGATTTTATGCCATCCATATGTTTTGTAGAATTTTTCAAGTAGTAAATAGGTTATGAAAAATTCAGAGGCATGTGATCTTTCTAACTTCTCTGAAGTTCATTATTTCGCGGGAAGTTTATGAAAAAGTGACGAGTTGCAATTCAGGTTCGTCCTGTCTTTTAGGTTCTTCGTCTTGTTCTTATAATTCAGTAGAATCGATTTCCAAAATATAAAATATAAATCTTAGTTGCAATACATCTGTATGTATTTTCATTAGTACTTGCACATTTGTTATTTTTTATTTTACCCTCGGAAATCTTTGGTTTCAATTAGTTTATTCTCTGTGAACTTGTGTAAGTTAAAAATATTTAAAATATGAGAGTTTAAATGTACATTTTCTCTGGTTAATTTTATTTATTTATTTAGCATTCAGAGTAAGTGTCTGCTTTGATGATACTATGCTTTGATAATACTAAGCTCAGCTAGAAATAGAAGTTTTATTTTAGGTGCTGCTATGCTTATCGAGTTCATCAGGCACAGCGCTGATAATACCGTGAATCTTCATAAATTTCGCATTTTCATTGGATAATATTCAAAGAATTCTCATAATTTTTGGATTTTGTTCTCCTTTTTGGACATCTTCCGCTGCCAACAAAGAGAGAGAACATTTCCTGTACACAAATTGAAAAACAAAAGAATGGCAGCGTTTTCTTATAAAGCTATTCCATCAAAGAACGGATCTATCGTGAATAATTTGAAACCGAAATGTTCCCTCTACCATTAAAGAGTTTAAAAATTAGAATAAATTTTAGGAAAATATAGCGGTTTATTTTGAAGCTTTCTTTAAGTACGTCAGTTATTTTTTCATTCCAATTAACTGCAACATGAATATTTATTTTATCGTTTGTTTTGGATAGATCATACCAACAAAGAGAGCAAATCACTGACGATCCCTTCCGTTTTTTAAATATTCCAGATGTTTAAGATTTTATTTGCGGAATAGATAAGCCTGAGATTTTGATTTTATTGTTGGATTATGATATTCGTATTAAATTTCATTTAGTCGATATAGGATAGCATCTTTTTGGGCGCAGCTCGAAGCTTCAAGGTTAGGAGTAGGTCATGCAAATCTCCTAGAGGAATGCTATGACCAGAAGGATGCATCGGTAAGAATTTCGAAGCTACTTGATAGACTAACATATATCTCCTTCACAGTTTAAGAATTAGGTTAATATTTCACAGTTTAGAAATTAAGTTAAAATTTGAGAAATTCATCTCAAATATTGTGTCTAGAAAGCTTTTAACCTATGTTTGCTATCTTTTAATTTATTGCAGAAAATTCGGGCGAGAGAATTTTAAAACAATAAAATATGCACTTATCATCCTCAATTTCTACTATAAAATGTCGCTTGGTTCCGAGGTAAACCCGGCTATCAAATTCACTCTTGTTCTTCGTCTATCATCTGTGTTTTCGTGATTTTATGCGATCTGTATGTTTTTTAATAAAAATTTTAAAGTAGTAAATTAGGTTTTAAAAGGTTCAGAAGCATGAGATTTTTCCAACTTGTTTGGAGTTCATTCGTTCGTGGGAAGTTGAGATTTTTCCAACTTATTTGCAGTTAGTTCGCTGGAAGTTTATGGAAAAGTGACGATTTTGCACTTCAGGTTCGTCGTGCCAGGTAGGTGCTCTGCTTTTCTCTTCCACTTAGTTTTGAAATATGGAAGTGATTTGCCAAATTTAAAATATAAAAGTGATTTCCAAAATTTTAAATATAAACTTTGTTATATGTTTTATAAATTTTCTAAAATTATTCAACAATTTTTTAGTAAATGGTTTTCAATCCAACCTAAACTTGAGTAAATTCAGGTCGTTTTCAACCGTTCACACGTTTCGCATGATAGTTTTTAATTCCCAAAGTAAATTTACATGGGTGGATGGATCTTCGAATACTTTATCTTTCAAATAAATAGAACTTGACTTTATGAGATTCTGGGACGTTCTGCAAACTTGACTTTTGACTTTATCATTCAACTTCTCTTAGGATTGTGGCACCATACAACTTGACTTGACTTTATGAGATTGTGGGACGTTGTGCAAACTTGACTTTTGAGTTTATCATTCAACTTCTTTTTAGGATTGTGGCACGCTGGGTTTTTATAGGTTTTTGGTTTTTGTGGTTAGAATTTAGGGCGGATGGATTTTGACTTGGAATGGATGGATGGATGGGGTAAATATAAATATTTTATGCAGTAGTTGAAAAAACTGAAGATTTTATAAGCAATATTTGTTTAGTGAATAGTATATAAATTTTAATCACTCAAAATTTCTTTTACTCACATGAACAATTTTTTTTTAGCTTTGGATCAAACCACATAAAACAAAGTACCATCAAATGTTTGGATATATATAATAGCTCTTATCTATACAAAACCATTATAATACAAAGATATGCAATTTAATACCAAAGTCCCATAAGGTAGTCAAATACAAGCATCAGAATCCACGTTGACACAAAGGAGAGCATCAAAAGATAAAGAGCCAAAACCGTTGACACAAAGGAGAGCATCAAAAGATAAAGAGCCAAAACCGTTGACACAAAGGAAAGCATCAAAAGATAAAGAGCCAAAACCATAGACATTCAAGGATCCATTGACAACATATGCCTAAAGAACAAGAAGGATCTTGATGCACCACCACAACGGAAAGACAATGAAACGCCTCGAAAACCACCCAAAACCATGGAACCAAGTAATAATCCACCGTGCATGAGAGAATGACATTGAAGCAAAACTACAATAGTTGCCCTGAACCATAGAGCCAATAACCAGTCCACTATGTCGTAGATAGAAGGCACCAAAACAAAAACCCACAAGAGTCGCCCATAACATGCCCGATGTAAAAGACATCAAAACCATCAACCAAAGTGTCACCTAGAAGTCAGAGAAACAAGTGACACTATCAAAAGGAGTTGAAACCACCATGCTACTCATGGTTCGAAGAAATTAAAGTAGAATTCTAAAAACTATCATCGGCTAGAGGATTAATAAGATCTCTAAAAGCAAAATCACTAACAAAGAAGCCCTCCACCTTTGCCAAATGAGGATCAACATTATCCATACAAAATATCATATTACAAAGCATTCATTTAATATCCTCCAAGGAAGAGAAGGCATTGTATATTTCAACCTGTATATCTGTGAAAATTAAGTGGAATGGAGTCATCATCTGTTGATTGAGGGCCAAAGAAGTTAGGAACTACAATATCCTTTTCTGAAATCTCCCAGGAACTAGTAAAGGACAACCTCTACTTATTCTTCGAGACTAATATCTCCCTCCTCACTTTGAGGGAGACAACATTAAAAGTAGAGGCCCACAATATCATAATTATACATTACATTGACATAATAATATTGTTAGATCTAAGATTTTTGTGATCCATAATGTAGAAATAAGTCTTTCGAACTAATCACGTTGTTAGGAAATGGTTGACGTTTCGAACCAACTAATGTGGTTCATCCTGAGGACAAGGTGAGAAATCCATCCATAAGAAGGAATAAATAATAAGGATGCATCATTGCCCAAAGTTAGCCGTTAAAAAATAGTTGTTAGTGAATTAGTTAATAGGTAAAGAAAATAATTATTTTGGAATTAGTGGTAAGGAGTTATTTTATTAAAATATTCTATAATATTTAGTTTAAAATAACTCTTAAGGAATAATTAAATATAAAATATTGTATTTCAATATTATCCATTTATGTAAAGTAATTATTTAGTAATAATTTATATCATCTTATTTGTTATGGATTGACTTATTCATATTGGAAAACTAGCTGTTAGGAATTTAAAATTTTTAATTCCAATATAATTCAATAATTATTAATTAATAATATCAATTTCTATATTAAGATTATTCACTAATAATATCAAGTTTATATTATTTGATAGAGGGACGCTTAAATCCCTAAAAAAGGTAGCCAAGATAAATTGAATCAAACTAGAGTCAAAGGTTAACTAGAAAAATATTATTAGTTAGTTTATATTGCTATGAATGTTCGGCTAAGGCTGATGAGCGGGAGTGATTATGTCTAAGGTCTATTGCGTGCTCATTGATTCTCTGTTTAATAGATCTACCTGTTTCTCCAATGTAGGGGATACCACAAGAGCAGGGAACATGGTAGACACCTTTCGAGCCCTTAGGGTCAATAGGGTCTTTAATAGATCTAGGAGAATTTTTAATGGTATTGAGAGGTTTGAATGAAGAAGAGACATTAATCCTCTTAAGGATATGGGCAATCCTATCTGTGGTTCCTTGGATATACGAGAGATGAACCTTAGAGATAGGATCATCACGAGCGGGTTTAACTCTAAGCACTTTGTAGGCTCAGTGAAAGGCCTTGAGGCTTTGAGATCCACTATACCCATTAATTCTACTAACTTCAAGAAGATGGGATTTCTCCTGTTCAAGGCGGCTATCATCAGAGATTCTTAGAGCATGGGTAGCAAGAGTGCTCAGAACCTTGAATTTATGAGCCGAGATATGATGAGAATTGGCATGGAGATATTGTTTTGTGTGAGTCTTTTTCGAAAGACTTGGTGATAAATGGAACCTTCATCCATCCTCACAAGGAGAATGTCGAGAAAGAGAAGAATACCATTCACTTCAACTTCCATAGTGAACTTGATGGAGTGAGATTGAGAATTAAGGTGGTTAAGAAACAGGTCGAGTTTCTCCCGACCATGAGGCTAGATGACACAGGTATCATCAACAAACCTCTTCCATTTTTTAGGATGAAATTAAGTAGTGGCTAAGGCCTTGGTCTCAAAATATTCCATGAACAAGTTAGTGACGATAGGGGAAAGAGGGGAACCCATCGCAACACCGCAAGTTTTCTCATAGAACTCACCTTCGAAACTAAAGAAAGTCGAGGTGAGGCAGAGGCCAACTAACTTGGTAGTGTCTTTGTCAGTGATGCGGTTTATGATATCAATGGCTTCTTGGATGGGGATTTTGGTGTATAAGGAAACAACACTAAAACTAACCAGCAAATCTCTAGGTTCCAAATTGATATCTCTCCACTCTTGAACAAAGGAGGCATTGTTTTTAACAAAAGAATCAGTGCGCCCAACAAGAGGTTTAAGCTTTTGAGCTAAGAATTTAGCCAGAAGATAGGTAGGTCCGCCTATTGTGTTGATAATAGGTCTTAAGGGGCCCCATATTTATGAATCTTTGACAGGCCATAGATTCTAGGGGTAAGGGGATTGCTCTCAATGAGCTTCTGGGAAAGAGGATTAAGAGACAAATCCGAGTTAATAGCGAATGCTACCTCCTTAGAAACATAAATCTGAGTTAATAGCGAATGCTACCTCCTTAGAAACATACTTAATGGGATTCTTCTTATGCTTGATATAACTTCCACTGTTAGATAGATGGTCTAACATTTTGTGGACATAATCAGACTTATCAAGAATGACAACTGCTCCACCTTTGTTCGCTCTAAGGACAACAATGTCAGGGTTGTTCCTTAGGGATTTAAGGGCAAGAAACTCAACCTTGATGAGGTTTTTCTTTCGAGGTTTAGCCTTCCTAAGAACAACAACACAATCTTGCCTAATAGATTCCTTAACATTATCTAGAAGGTCCTTAATACCATACTCAATGTTACAGATAATGCCATCAGTAGGAATCTTATTTGGGGTAAGGGAAAAATTGAGACCTTTATGAAGAAGACTGAAGACAAAAGGATCAAAATTCTTTTTGGAAAGATTAATAACATTCTTAAAACCCAAAAGAGTTGTTATTATTATTATTATTAAGGTTATAAATTGGATCTATGTTGTTATTGTTACTATGGGAGGAGAAGGAAATCAAGTTATTTCTATTATTAATCAAATTCTTATTTCTATATCTAACAAAGTCAATAGAATATTTATTATTATTAAATTATTATTGTCACCAATGTCTATTATTTTTCTTTTGAAGTGAGGAAGGCAAGATACAATTATTATTAAATAGTATTACTATTATTATATTTATTAAATAGTAGAAGAAACATTATTATTTATATTGTTATTATTATTAATTAGTTTATATTATAATATTTATCAAACCTAGAGAAAGGTTTGCTATTTAATCACAACAATTTCCCAACGGAGTCAAAGTAAGGACAGAACCGAATTTTGAAGAGGAAAGCGAGCTAGAGGGATTAATAATATGGGAACGAGGGGGGGGAGGGGGGTGGAGGGGGGCGTGGGGTGTGATAAAGAAAGAGGGGGAAGAGGAAGACGGGTTCATAATGGGAGAATGAGGGGAGGGTGACAAACCAGAAGCAGGGTGAAGGGTCAATAAATGCGTGGAAAGAATTGCATTAAGTTTGGTCAATGGATCTGCTAAAGGGGATGAGGGGAACCGAGAAGAAGGTGACGGGTTCAAGCAATTGAGGGGAGAATATGAGGATGGACTGGAGTCGATGCCCAGGGTGGAAGGCCAATTTAATGAGGTCGCAGATCTCAAAGCCTCAAGGCCTTTCACAGAGCTTGCAAAGCACCTAGAGTTAAACCTGCTTGTGATGATCCTATCTCTAAGGTTCATCTCCCATGTATCTAAGGAACGACAGATAGGATTGCCCATATCCTTAATAAGATTAATGTCTCTTCCTCATTCAAACCTCTCAATACCATTAAAAATTCTCTTAGATCTGTTAAAGACCTTATTGAAGCTAAGGACTCGAAAGGTGTCTACCTTGTTCCCTACTCCTGTGGTATCCCCTCCATTGGAGAAACAGGTAGATCTATTAAATAGAGAATCAATGAGCGCGCAACAGACCTTAGACACAATCACTCCCCCTCATCAGCCTTAGCTGAACATGCAAAAAAATCGAAGCACCACGTCTGCATTGAAGAATCCAAAGTTATCGCTAAGGTAGATCACTTCCACCGTAGGAAGCTTAGGGAGGCAATTGAGATCGAAAGGAATGCCACGAATCTTAATAGGGATGATGATTGGGAATTAAGTAAGAGCTGGATTTCAGCTCTCTCATCATAACTCATCATCCCTTTCTTCTCCTTTCTCCCCTTTATTTTCTTTTTGGTTTATTTTCTTATGGTTTCAGCCTTGATCCCCTATTTTTATTATTAGTATTATCATTTTTTTTTACTAGAATATGTTTGCATAACAATATAAAATAACTAATAATATTTTTCTAGTTAACCTTTGACTCTAGTTTTATTTAATTTATCTTGGCTACCTTTTCTTAGGGATTTAAGCGTCCCTCTATCAAATAATATAAACTTGATATTATTAATAAATAAATTATTGATTAATAATTATTGAATTATATTGGAATTAAATATTTTTAAAATTCCTGACAACTAGTTTTCCAATATGAATAAGTCAATCCCTAACAAATAAGATGAGATAAATTATTACTAACTAATTACTTTACATACATCGATAATATTGAAATACAAATATTCTATATTTAATTATTCCTTAGCAACTATTTTTAACTAAATATAGAATATTTTAATAAAATAACTCCTTACCACTAATTCCAAAATAATTATTTTCTTTACCTATTAACTAATTCACCAACAACTATTCCTTCTGATCGATCAATTTCTCACCTTGTCCTCGAAATGAACCACATTAGTTGGTTCGAAATGTCGACCAATTCCTAACAATGTGATTAGTTCGAGAGACTTATTTCTATAATAATATTGATGGAATGTTTTTTTGGCAGTGATATTTTCATAAAACATTCATTCATTTGTTATTATAGAATTTTTGTTTGCTATTCAAAATGCCATACATAATAATGAGTATTGATTTTTTGTTTGCAAAATTCTATGGTGAATTAAATTTGAAGAATAGGTTTCTTGAGTTTTATCCACAATATTCATTTTTAATCGTCGTTTTGAGTCTAGATCAGGACCCATCATCAAGAGAGATTGATGAGAGGAGTACACGAAGATATATAAATAAATAGATTAAAAGGAAGAAAAAGACTGAGAGAAGGAATACAACCTAGAACCTTAGAACCTAAAATGCTGTAAAAAACAAATCTTAATAAGTTAACAAATTAGAATTAATTAATATATTAAAAGTAATTAGTTAATGATTTATTGTTAATTAATATTAATAGTTTAATATTTCTTATTAAAATATCAGTATTAAATAATTAATAATTTGATAAATTAATACTAATATTAATATTATTTGATCATTAATAACAATATATTAATAATTAACATTAGAAGATTAATAATGTTCGAATCTAGGCTTTTGTGATCTATACTTTGAATATTGAGAAAATAATTAATTATTAGAGTTAATTAATTAATATATCAATGTTAAATAATTATTATATCAATATTAATCAATTAATAGCATTGATTGATTGGTAGATTCATACATATATTAGTATTTTTTTTATTATAGAGGAATCGACAACTGGGACAGCCTCACAACTCGCGTGACACGGGGTCGATTCTGGCCGCCACCACTATAACCCTTGGGCTTCGCGCCTGCCTGCTATAACACGTCACCAAGGTAAGTCCGGGGATTTGAACTTGTGACCTCAAATACGGAGTCCGCTTTGCAGACGAACTACTTCCATGCGATTACCAACTCGCCTACCCCATGGGGCTCATAATTATATTAGTATTAATTAATTAATAATAACTCTATTAGAATAATGTTTGTAAAGGGAGGGAAAAAACCTTAAAGCTGAGAGAGCATAGGGAGCTAACTCCTACTATCTTCAAGACCACCATCCCGAAGATACTATTATGACAATCCCTTTAAGGCTTTAAACAAATTTCGACCAATTTGGTAGTATTAGGGTTGATGATATTGTTAATAATATTAATAACTCGATTAATGGGGATCTTAGTAAAGAGAGACACCACATCAAAACTAACAAATATATCATTATAATGAAATTTTAAATTTTAAATTTCATTGATGAAGAAGTGAAGTCTTTGACAAAAGAGTCAAAGTTACCCATAAGGGGTTTGCCAACATTAAACACAATCACTATCGTTCCTTAGCCCTGCAAAGTATTTGGAAAAAACTAAGCATCATGTCTATCTTGAAGATTCAAGTTTCCTAGCAAAAAATTGATTACTATCACCATAGGAAGTTTAGGGAGGTTCTCGAAATTAAGAAAATAAGCCAACAATATAAACAAAGATGATGGGTGGGAAATAAGCAAAAACTGAGTTCCTACTTTGTCCTCCAAATTTATTTCTTCTTGATTATTTTTTCTAATTTCATCATTGTCCTTCTTTTTACCTAATCTCCACTTTCATTTTTCCCTCTTTATTTCTTTATTACTAAATTATAAATGTGAGTTTTCTTGAAGTAATTATTCATTAATAATTTATGAATCTTATAGTAATCTTAATTAAAAGTTAATTATATTTTTTACATTAAATTTATGCCTTAGTTATTTTATCAATTATTAATTAATAATAAATATTCCTTATTATTAATAATAATACCATTGTCTTCTATTAATACTAATTCTCCCCACCATAGGCAATCTGGGATGGGTGACCTCTTGGGAAGTCTTGGTTACCGGGTGCAAGCCCTGGAAGTGATGATTAACGCTATGTGATTCATTTCACTAGTTTCAATCCCACTTCTTCAGCCTGTGAGCATCACCCGATGCAATGAGTGCTAAGTGAACTATTCAAAAATCATGAGAAAATTAGTCAGTTACAACTACCTCTCATGGAAATGGTCATACGTGAATGACTTACTTAACGCAGTTGAATCCCAAAAAATGATACCTAATATAATGCACTGCGTAAACCCCCTAATACTTAAATTCAAAAAGAGTGAAGGGATCTCTACTTGAATGGTTCATGAGGCACAATACTTTCTAAGGTTTTGCAAATGGGGTAGCAAGCTAAGTGGGCTTCATTGTGGGGAAAACTCCATAGTTAAGTGCGCTTGAGCCAGAGGCAATCTAGGATGGGTGACCTCCTGGGAAGTCTTGGTTGTTGGGTGAAAGCTCCGGAAGTGATGATTGGCATTATGTGATTCATTTCACTAGTTTCAATCCCACTTCTTCACCCTTGTGAGCATCATCCAATGCAATGAGTGCTAAGTGAACTATTCAAAAACCAATGCAATGAGTGCTAAGTGAACTATTCAAAAATCATGAGAAATTAATCAGTTACGACTACCTCTCATGGAAATGGTCATATGTGAATGAATTACTTAACACAGTTGAATCCCAAAAAATGATATCTAATATAATGCACTGCATAAATCGCCGGATACTTAAATTCAAAAAGAGTGAAGGGATCTCTACTTGAATGATTCATGAGGAACAATACTTGCTAAGGTTTTGCAAATTAGGTAGCAAACTAAGTGGGCTTGATTGTGGAGAAAACTTCATAGTTAAGCGCGCTTGAGCCAGAGGCAATCTGGGATGGGTGACGTCCCGGGAAGTCCTGGTTACCGGGTGCAAGCCCCAGAAGTGATGATTGATGCTATGTGATTCATTTAATTAGTTTCAATCCCACTTCTTCACCCTTGTGAGAATCACCCGATGTAATGAGTGCTAAGTGAACTATTCAAAAATCATGAGAAATTAGTCAATTATGACTACCTCTCATCGAAATGGTCATACGTGAATGACTTACTTAACGCAGTTGAATCCCAAAAAATGATATCTAATATAATGCACTGCGTAAACCCCTAATACTTAATTCAAAAAGAGTGAAGGGATCTCTACTTGAATGGTTCATGAGGCACAATACTTGCTAAGGTTTTGCAAATGGGGTAGCAAGCTAAGTGGGCTTCATTGTGGGGAAAACTCCACAGTTAAGCGTGCTTGAGCGAGAGGCAATCTGGGATGGATGACCTCCCGGGAAGTCTTGGTTACTGAGTGCAAGCCCCGGAAGTGATGATTGACGCTATGTGATTCATTTCACTAGTTTCAATCCCACTTCTTCACCCCTATGAGCATCACCCGATGCAGTGAGTGCTAAGTGAACTATTCAAAAATCATGAGAAATTAGTCAGTCACGACTACCTCTCATGGAAATGGTTATACGTGAATCACTTACTTAACGTAGTTGAATCCCCAAAAATGATATCTAATATAATGCATTGCGTAAACCCCCTAATACTTAAATTATAACAATATTTTATATTACTTTAATAATTCTCCACACCACAGTAATGATTAATTATTGATAATAATAATTATAACAATATTTTATATTACTTTAATATGATTAAAGTTATCTAGTTTTTGGTAACTAATTATTATTAGTTTGTTACTATTTAAACCTAATTATTTATGCTTTATATTAATAATAATGTTAAATTATTATATATTTTTAAAGTAGCTATTATTATCACTTTTATTACCTCTAATATTATATTAAGTAACCATCATAAATCCATCTTAATTAAGGATTTACCAAGCGTTGAGAGGGATCAAATCTTTTTTCATTCTAAATGATGTTTACATCTCAAGAGATTTGATCCATCTTAGCACTTGGTAAATTTAGGGTTAAGATGGATATATACTAATTTGATTATTAATTACAATATTAATTTTATGTTTCATTTGTATTTGTATTTGTATTTGTAGTTTCATGTAATTTGATCGAGTCAAAATGTTAAACATGACATTTCATTACATCTCTACCATACCGGGTTAGAGAGCACCTCTCATTGCGATTATTGCCCCTTTAGTTATTATTATAGGTAATATTTATAATATATACCTTAGGATCTATGCTAATAATATTTATAATTATATGGTTAATATTTTATTAATAACTATTAAATTTTAAGCACACAAAATTAATAATATTTGGTTAGCCTTCTTAATTTTTATTTTCTTGTTAATTATTATTTATAACTATATAAAACCTCTATCGATTATAACAATTATTTTTTATAATCAATATTTATTTATTTTCCTCATTTCCAAAAGGCTAATTTCGTAGACTTTGTAACCTAGTTTTCTTATATCTAGGGTTCCTCTCCTTTTTATTCTTTATCTTGATCAAATTTCCTTCATTTTTTTGTCTTAATAATGGACCACACTAGTTGGTTTGAAACAATTACAGGGAAAAATCTCTATGTGATGTATCTAGAAAACGATTCTCAAATAATAAATATACATGCTTTGTAGAATGGACTTGAATTGATTATTGCAAACATATGAAGTCTTTGTAATGAGTGTAATTGGACTACAGTTGATTATTACAAACACACCAAGGTTGTACATTCCAATTTTTGTGTCCAAAAAGTGTCTAAATTACCTTGCCCATGGATCAAGGTCAAATAGGTTAAAGGGCCAAAATGGTCCACTTGATTGTGCACCCTCATTGATGTCCTAATTACCCTCACTGTGATTCAACTTGTAACCTTCCTATTACTAGTTACTTGGCTAAGTGAGTTAATTGTAGGTGAAAATGCATTAATAGCTTTAAGAATAACTTATGGCATACAAGATTTGGATATGTCGACTATCGAAATATAATATTGATAAAGAAATCAAATGTGCTATATGAATTTACTTTATGTTGGAAAAAGTAACTAGTTTCGATCTTCATAATTTTCATTATACTCATGTCATTATGTATATCTTATGTAACAAGCAAAAGAAGAAAGAAAAATATTATTTTCAAGCATGGGTTTCATGCTCCATTTGATTGGTAAATTAGGTCAAGCATACATTTTATTCTTGTAAGGTTTGTCAAGTCAAAAGACTATTTGTCATGAGTCAAGAGAGTCATTATCAATTGTATAATACCAATTTGGGCAAGTTATAACATGTAAAAGATATTATTTTTATGCCTAGAAAGTCATTTGTAACCTAAGACCAAGTCAACCTTGCCAAAGAAAGTCGGCCTAGAAGAGGCCTAATTTGACATCATGAGAAGCATATATATATAGAAGGAAATTCAACCTCATTAGCACACAATAATCTCATCTTCAATCTGCAATAAGACACAACAAGAAAAATGGAACGAAGGTCTAGGAGAAGGAAAAATCTTAAGAAGAAACTGAAAATTTGACTTTTGTCAACATTTCTTCTCACACGTAAGAAAGCT
Organism: Pinus taeda; assembly: GCA_000404065.3. NCBI lineage: Eukaryota > Viridiplantae > Streptophyta > Pinopsida > Pinales > Pinaceae > Pinus > Pinus taeda. The sequence goes on from APFE030012216.1 coordinate 70,756, forward strand.
ATGGTTTCTACAGTTTGTTGGGGGTGGAAGTTGTAGGTCCAAATTTCAGACCTAAGGTAGAGGGTGAAAACTATGATTTCGAGCAGATTGGAGGAGGTTTGACCTTTGTTGACTTGGTTGATCCTTGACTTGTGTGGAAGATATTTTTGGAAGGTTGACTTGGTGCTTGGAGGAGGTCATGGTCTTGAAGTTTGGGTCTTAGATTTCTTAGTTGAATTGATTCTATGAGAAGAAAAAATATTTTTGGGTTTTCCCCTTGGAGGGATTTTGTCTTGGCTTGGAGCTTGCACTTTGTGTTCATTTTCTTCTATGATCTTCATGGTTTATGCTATTAATAATTTCTTGGTAAAAAGAATCTAATAAAGAACAAGAAGAAGCTAATATAAGTTCACAAGAAATTATTAAGGAAAGGAGAATTGTTTAAATAGTCACCCTACTTGATTCTCCAACATGGTTTTAGAACTAATGTGAAGAGAAGGCAATTTGAAGGTCATCTTGTTGGAATAAGAGGGGTTTGTTTTTCAAAGGGAATAATTTGCTAGGGACACAAGAAAGGGCATAAGGAAGAATAACTATTGACCTAAGAAGGAAGGTTACTACATCAATCTGTCATTGATGGCCTCATCATCTTAAGAAGGGCATCTATCTTTTGAAGACTCTTTGATATTGAGGAAAGTCTTTGAAATCTCCTGAAAGGTATTAAAAGCATCAAGATAGTTGAAGGCATCATCAAGAAGGACACTTGTTCGACAAGTAAGTACCATATTGTTCTCCATGTTTCAATCTACAAATCAAATGACTTTGTTTTGCAAGCAAAACAACAAACTTAATAGCATGGAAGAAGATGATCAATTTGGTGCTTATCGAAAATGAAGTCATGGATATGTTCTTGGAGAAATTACTCAATCGGACAAAGATAGGACTCAAGAATTAGAAAGGTATAAGAAGGGAGAGGTGAGGGCATAAAGGATTCTTGTTGAATCCATAAAGGATCATCTCATTCCATTTGTTGTTCATCTGAGTACATCTAAAGCAATTTATGATAAGTTGGTGAGAGTGTACTCAACAAGTACATAAGGTTAGAAAATATCCTTGAGGAATCAACTATATAAAAAAACATGTCAAAGAATGAAGATATGTCCACATATCTTATGAAGATCTCACAATTGAGGGACCAATTGCGAGGGCTTGGGGAAGTAATTTATGCTTCAAAGATGACTACTTGTGTACTAAATGCTTTGCCACTTGCATGAAGTAGTTTTGCAACTAGCGTCTACTTAATAAAAGATACTACTCCCTTTCATGAACTATGGGCTCAATGTCTCTAGGAAGAAACAAGGATAAAGGCAAAGGATGGCATCAAATCAAATGAAAAATCTCAAGCCTTTGTTGTAAGATCCAAGAAGAACAAAGGGAAGTTTGGAAAGTCCAAATGAAAACCAGATATGTCCAAGATACAATGCTTTGGATGCAATGGGTATGGACATTTTAAGAGGGATTGTCCAAACAAGAAAAACAACAAAATGAAGGAGAGAAGTGGAGCTCATATAGCTGAAGAAAAGGAAGAACCTAAGAAGAAGCCAAAAGGTGAAGATCCCAAGTATCTATACTATTGAAGGAAGCTCCATCTCTATCAAGTTCATTTGTAGCTTACCTTTATTTATTAGAAAGTAGCAGTTATAGTAAGCATGGATAGTTGCATTCTCTAGAAGAGTCTTTATTTTTATGAAGCATGGCATCATAGAAGTAAGCATATGATAGTAGAAAATTTGGAGTCTACATGATCAAATTGCTTTGGAAGAAGTCATCTAGCTGACAAGAATGAGAAGATTTGGACCATCTTGCACAACATAGTTCATCCAAGCATTTTCTAACATAATGTTAGAGGTAGACATTTTGCAAGAAGGATCACCAAGGTCCTCCAATGAGAACAATCATTTAGAGGAGGTTCTCTAATATTTGGAAGAAGCATTATGACATGACTAGTATATTCCATTTAGTATGGAAACAATAGTCTTGAAGGATGAAGACACGTAGATGGTCAAGGATAACTAGATGGTTATATGGAAGAAAATGTATGCATGTTTAAGTAAATCTTCTCAATAAGGTAGAATTCATTTCTACAAGATTCTTGCAGAAAGAGTTGGTCATAAGAATGTGCTCAGTAACATAAGCATGGAAGGTCTTCCATATGATTACTCGATGCCTAGGAGTTTAGTACGCTTTGGAATGGCTAAAGTTCAAGACTCTTCCATAAAATAACATGACTTAGACATGATGACATTGATCAACATGGTCTCTGAAGAAATAAAGTGAGTTGATAATGACAACTCCAAGGAAGAAGATATTGCAACTTGCTCCATGGGCACTTTGATTAAATTGAAAGGATGGAGAAGGATTATTGAGCAATATGGAGATAGGCCATGCATAAGGATGTTAATCTCAAAGGACACAAGTAAGAAGAACTTGATATTTTGACAAAAGGTCATCATGTTGACGTAGTTATGATATTGATGTTTTGGTATTGGTTATCTAGTTGGTATGTAGTTTTGCAAACTAGAAGAAGGTTGCAAAAAATTGATAATGGCAGTTGAGGAAACTGTTTGTTTTGAAATCAATCAATGAATACATGGATTGAGTGGATGGTTTTGGTAATCCTTGGAAGATTATGTGGTCAAGATGTCTACATCATCTTGGGATTGAAAGGTAACAGTACAAAAGGATAACCTAATGTTTGTGTTTCGATTATGATGAAGATCACTTTCATGATTAGAAGAATCTATGTCTAGCTCTACTTTGGTTGGCTCAATATAATGCCTTTGTTGATGATGACTAGAGTAAAGTGATATGAAAGGTTGATGGCATGAACCTTGTCACAGACTAAAGAAAGTTTGGCTCCATTACAAAAGATCAATATGATCAGATGCAAAGGGAGGAGGAGCCATGCAACTACATGAAGATCTCCATAAAGAACTAGTAGTTGATGTATTGACAAAGACATGCTAAAGAGCTTGTGGTTATGACTTTCCAATTTAAAGAAAGTAAGGAATCTCCTCTATGCTTGAGTCGAAGTAAAAAGTCTCCTTAAATGTTTAAGAAGGAGCAATGTTCTATTCCTTAATCAAAAGGGAATGAGGATCTCTTCACTGGTTGAGAAGGAGTGATGTTAGACATCGTATTTTCCTTGTGTCATGCCCTAGACTAGGAGTAACAACCGTAAGTCTAAGTGAATGCACTAGGAGGGAGAATGGAAAATTGGATAAGCATATGGGATTGATACTCCTTTAGATAGATAATCTATGATATGAAGTATACCAACACTTTTTGATGATTGGACAGGTATCCAAGACAAGAGTGGTTGAAGCGGATCAATATTCTTTGAGGATTGAGAATCCAAGATAAGAATAGTCCTAAAAGGAAATACCTAGTGAACATCTGGATGGGGCATGTTCCTTTTTGGGTAGTGTGGTGTCTCATGTAAATCCTCTCAACATTATGCTCTGATATAGATAGAGCTTGTCACTTAAAGGCCTTGCTATGTTGACAATGTTGGTTATGATGTTGATGTTTAAAGGAGGGCTAATCAATCCAATTCTTCTTATGAGAACCTTTTAGTTTGAGAATATCCTTGTACCAGTTGTACAATTATGAATACCTCCCTAGTTAAGAGGGAGTATTGGAAAATGTAACTAGTTTCAATCTTCATAATTGCTATTGTACTCATGTCATTATTTATATCTTATGTAACAAGCAAAAGAAGAAAGAAAAATATTATTTTCAAGCATGGGTTTCATGCTCCATTTGATTGGTAAATTAGGTCAAGCATACATTTTATGCCTCTAGTGTTTGTCAAGTCAAAAGAATATTTTTCATGAGTCGAGAGTCATTATCATTTGTATAAGATCCATTTGGGAAAGTTGTAACATGTAAAATATATATTATTTTTGTGCCTAGAAAGTCATTTGTAACCTCCAAGACCAAGTCGATCCTATCAAGGGAAGTTGGCTTAGAAGAGGCTTATTTCGACCTCATGAGAAGCATATATATAGAAGAAACTTCAACCTCATTAGCACACACTAATCTCATCTTTGATTTGCAATAACAAGCAAGAAGAAAAAGGGAGCGAATGTCTAGAAGAAGGAAGAATCTCATGAAGAAACCGAAAAATTTGACTTTTGTCAACATTTCTACTCACAAGTGAGAAAGCTAGGGTTTCTGCAACCTACTAGGGGTCAAAGCTTCAAGTCAAAATTTGAAACCTAAGGTGCAGAGGGTTGAAACTATGATTTGGAGTGGATTGGAGGAGGTTTGACCTTCGTTGACTTGGTTGATCCTCGACTTGTTTGGAAGATATTTTTGGAAGGCTGACTTGGTGCTTGGAGGTCTTGGACTTGAAGTTTGGGTCTTGGATTTCTCATTTGAATTGATTTAATAAGAAGAGAAGAAGTTATTTTTTGGTTTTCCCCTGGAGGGGTTTTGCCTTTGCCTGGAGCCTACATTTTGTGTTCATTGTCTTATATGATCTTCATGGTTTATGCTCTTGATAATTGTTTGATGAAAATAATCTAATAAAGAACAATAACAAGCTAATATATGTTCACAAGCAATTATTAAGGAAAAATGGGAATTGTTTAAATCGCCGCCCTACTTGATTCTCCAACACCTTAAATGTGTGAAAACAAACAAATTTATGAAGCATGTTTACAAACATCATTTAAGTAAATTTAATAAAGATAATGGGTGGAGAGCTAGTAGAAAGCCAGACACTCCACAAATCTGTATAAATGTGTTGGCACATACTAATTAAGGAGGGATTACATATATACTTTCTCTAGCTAACACTAATTTTTTTTTTAGCGATGATTATATTATATAATGAGAGTGTGGGTTTAAGCCTCTGATTATTTATTACATCAAACAATGACAATAAAACACTGGAAAAAAATAAAAAGAAGAATTCTTTATCAAATAATGCAAAGAAGTTTAATGAATTTGAAAATATATTAAATCCCAAGAGATTATATGTCAGTTCAATGGTTTTTACACACCTCAATCAAATAGAGTTACTAAACATAAAGATAAGACCATATTTGAAATGACCAAAAACATGTTTACAAATAATTCCTAATGAACTATAAACTAATGTAATGATAAGACCATATTTGAAATGACCAAAAACATGTTTAAACATAATTCCTAATGAACTATAAACTAATGTAATGAATACTTTCTTATTTAATAAGTAGGGATAATATAAACTTTGTAAGGATCTAGTAGATAAGTCATCTAGGATTTTGTTGTTGTGCTTTTTTAATAGATAAGTCATCTAGGATTTTGTTGTTGTGCTTTTTTAGTAAATTTGGTTGATAAGAATGAAAAGCTTGTTGTTAAGGTAAAAAAACAAATTAAAGTACATATTTCTCAATGCTTAAAAGAGAACCATTGAAATACGTCGTGATGATTTAACAAAATATACATTTACAATAAATGCATCATGATACTTTGGTTTATTTAAGAGATGGAAATCAATAAAAAATAATCAAGAAAAAGAAAAAAACCCCTGAAGGGAAGGAAGAACAAATTTAACCAAACAAAGCAAAAAAAATCAAAATAGTACCCAGACTAGCCAAAGATTTGAGAAAAAGTATCACAAGAAAATTAGGGAGGTGATTCCTTGATTAAGTATCAAACACCCCGGAGTCATTTAAGTTGATTAAGTATCAAACACCCCGGAGTCATTTAAGTTGAGATGTCATGCCATGAAGTATAGAAAATATCATCCTTGTCTGGACTTAACAACCACAATGATCCCTCATTACACAAGGCAAAACATACCATAAATACCACACTCTTGGAGGAATTGAACTTTTATGAGGATATTGAGCGAATTGACCAATCAATCAAACCCCCAAAGGTTATTTGAGTTTTATAATGACACTTTATTTAATAACTTAATTTCTTATTTTCCTTCCATTAAACCTATGTAATATTTTCCTTGAATTTATATATGACCTTTCTACAATCTTTTTGAATGTTTTGGTTTGTACCTTCTATTGTTAGCTTCCCGACACTCGTATTTTTTTAATGTTTGTTTCCTCATCAATTTAACGATTTTGATCATGTTGACATAATGAAGCAAATAAAGTGATTTACATAGTTATTCCTCTGTTGGATACTTTCTTGGCCAGCATACATCTATTTGATTTAACCTACCAATCATGTTGAGAGAGAGGCCCTGCTAATGTGAAGTCTTTTGTCTATGTAAGGAACACCTTAGATCACCGTCGCATCTTTTTCTTATGTCCACGTCTTCATTTATTCATTTAAATGGGCACATTATTTTGGGGGAGGGGAAGAGGAAGTACTTTTTCATGGGTAACTATGAACACCAACTCCACATTAAACCAAACTGATGGACTTAATTTAAGTAGTTGGTTGCACACTACCATTAATTTCATTTTACGCACAATAACTTGGATGGCAACATCTTTACTAGATAGTTGATTACTTGTTTTGTCGTATGAGACACTCTACAGTGGTCTGCAATACTGTTTACCTATGAAATTTTGTTGACACTAGGGTAGAAAGGTCTATAATTAATAGTGCATTGAAGGAATCTTCGAATTTAATTAGTTTCACAGAAAAAAATGAAAACAATCGGAAACGAATTTCACCTTCCTAAGAAATTCTCTGTCGAGTGTTCGAACCATCATATTGTCTTTTGGGACTCCATAAGTTTTTTTTTTATAGAATATCTTATGTGCAGGTGAATTTCAAGCCATCATATTCTGTCTTTTGGGTATCCATAAGTTTTGTTTTATAGAATATCTCATGTGCAGGTGAATTTCAGAAACGAACTCTTTAGCCTTGGCAAAACTATTTTCCATGGGAAAAATATTTGTCCACCTAACTGTAAATTTGAATAAAAGCACAACCACTATCGTAAAATCAACTGTCTTCGAAAAATATCTTTCGATTTAACAGTTAAGATTTTTAGCTTACGCTTTTTGAAGCATTTCTATAGGTGAGCAATGATTCAGATTATCTGAAACTGCTTAATCAAGAGTTCTTTAGCTCTATAATGAGTTAGCACATTAAAACCAAAGAGATCTCAGTAATCTCTTTAGCAAGCTATTTGAACTTTGCAAAGAGCATAACAAAAAATAATAACTAACTTCTCTTATTGAGGTTTCATAGACCAATGTTGGACTTAGTGCAGAGTAACGTCATTGCCGTCATCATCAGGAGAATTGAAAAACACATAAACAGAATCATGCTTTGCATGCATTTGGTTCTTCCTCCAAAATAAGATATCAATGGTTCTGAAGATGAAGCATCACTGTTCACTTGATAATCTTTTGTCAATGCAAAACTTATGCTATCCTGTATGGGGATTGCGCCAGGATGCAGATCTCCAAGAAGTTGGCCTTTATACACAAATTTGAACAAAATATTGACAGATAATAAATCTTGTTCAATTTTAAATTCAAACACAATAACTTATCTTGAACCATACTGATAGTTTCAGATCCAGGAACTATACCCTCCTCCAAGTGGCACCTTGGGATTGAATGCAGTAAATACAGATATATATGGGCAACACGTGAAGGAAATGCTCTGCAAATAAAACACAACAGCAGTTCAGTAACAACTATCAATAATATGTAATTTTTAAATTGTTTGCCTCCATGTATAGCTTTCAATCTTCAAACAAATCGCAAGATGTTGGCAATGATTTCCAAAATACCTCTGATCTACTAGATAGTTTCAATAAATGTCAACAATGCATAGCAAAGGCACAAGCATCAAAGCAAAAAAATGTTCAATTAGATGATCCATTAATTTTGCATTGCATTGAATCTAAATCTGCAATACAGACTGCAGCTCAAAACATGGATTTTGTATGATGAGTTTTAATTTGGGTTTTGGTAATTTAACCATCATATATCCAGTAACGAATTACAAGCAAAGCATCCATGTCAAGAAAACAGGAAATGCAATATTTCAAAGGGTTGATCCTTCTGGTCATTGCCCTTGTTCTTCTCATTTTTTTAGCCATCTTAGCTTTTAAATATTGCACATGGGTTTCTAGGAGTCATTCAAGTTTAGTGCTTCCACCATCTCAACTTCAAGCATTTTGAAAAGTTAAAACAATCAGATTGTAGTGACTTGAATTGGGTACTAAATGTTTGAATAAATTCTTATTAAAACAGCCTTCTTAATCTAAAATATGAATCTACTCCCTTTACAGAAGCAAAGTATTTTATCGTGGTTTTCAACACAGTTGTAAAAGTCTACAAAACTTATTGAGAAGGGAATGCCCTTTACATTTTAACATAATTATCATTAACATGAAATATGAGAGAAAAACTGGTATAGAGATGGTGCTCTATCTCATAGACCTTTCATGAACCTTACTGCAAATTGAAAATACTTGCACTTAAATTTCCAAAAGCTAAACTGCATTTTGCTCATGTCTAGCAGCCAATAATGAAATGTCACTCAACCATTTTTAAAATGTTTGAGATTTCTTAGAGTCCGCAAGTGTTGTTCTTAATACTATATAGTACAGCATGTTTTGCTTACAAGCTTGAAGCAACTACAAGTGTTAATAGGGAATTCCAAATTTTTAATACACTTTTCATCTATATATATATATAATTTCTGTGGCCAACCCACTGTCATTTGAAAATTTGGGGGTACACTCTAGCTGTACTGGGGATGATCTTCTAGATAATTTCAATAAATGTCAACAATGCATAGCAAAGGCACAAGCATCAAAGCAAAAAAATGTTCAAATTAGATGATCTATTAATTTTGCATTGCATTGAATCTAAATCTGCAATACAGACTGCAGCTCAAAACATGGATTCTGTATGATGAGTTTTAACTTGGGCTTTTGGTGATTTAACCATCATATATCCAGTAACGAATTACAAGCAAAGCATCCATGTCATGAAAACAGGAAATGCAACATTTCAAAGGGTTGATCCTTCTGGTCATTGCCCTTGTTCTTCTCATTTTTTGAGCCATCTTAGCTTTTAAATATTGCACATGGTTTTCTAGGAGTCATTCAAGTCTAGTGCTTCCACCATCTCAACTTCAAGCATTTTGAAAAGTTAAAACAATCAGATTGTAGTGACTTGGATTGGGTAACTAAATGTTTCAATAAATTCTTATTAAAACAGCCTTCTTAATCTAAAATATGAATCTAATCCCTTTACAGAAGCAAAGTATTTTATTGTGGTTTTCAACACAGTTGTAAAAGTCTACAAAACTTATTGAGAAGGGAATGCCCTTTACATTTTAATATAATTATCATTAACAGGAAATATGAGATAAAAACTGTTATAGAGATGGTGCTCTATCTCATAGACCTTTCATGGACCTTACTGCAAATTGAAAATACTTGCACTTAAATTTCCAAAAGCTAAACTGCATTTTGCTCATGTCTAGCAGCCAATAATGAAATGTCACTCAACCATCTTTAAATTGCTTGAGATTTCTTATAGTTGGCAAGTGTTGTTCTTAATACTATATAGTATAGCTTGTTTTGCTTACAAGCTTGAAGCAAGTACAAGTGTTCCTTTGTCCTGAAAATCAATGCAACATAAGAAAATAGTAAAAGTAGAGGAATTGATCACCGCCACCTAGACTAGTGCCTTGATCTAAATGGGCAATGGAGTTACCTAGGACAAATTCAATGAGGATAGCCTTGTTGAAGAGGTTGAGAAGGCTAAAGCCTCTTCTTATAAACTACAACCTTCTTAACAGAAAGATTTCAAATTCAAAAGATGCAAAACTCCAAGTTCTGTTCAAGAATCCAAGGAAAACAATTTCTCATAGCATAAGGAATCAAGATTTCTAGATAAATATAACATTTTTTGTTGGAATATTCACCACTATTGAGAGGGGGCGGGGGTGGAGGCAGGGGAGGGGGAGGGGTGGTCAATCAGTATTGGGCACATTTTAATAATTTAATCATATCAATTAAACATTAAAGATTTAACACCATTCAACAATGCATAACATCATATAGACAATACAAGAGATATTTAGGTGGAAACCCTGCCTAGAGAGAAACCACCGAATTCTTTTTACTATATGTCTTAAAGATTACATCAACAAGAAACTCCAACTTCCAAGATTCTTTGACAATGACTGGAAGGAGGCTCCAACCCCCTAGTTTTATCAACTCCAATTAAAAGGATACGCAAATACCCCAGTTTTGCCAGCTTCAACTGGAAGGATGCTCCAACACACAGTTAGCATCAATCTATTGCCCTAGCACCACCCTGGAGTGTTCTCAGACTCCAACTTAAAGGAGACTTCACTCTTCCCCTTGCACCATCCTGCCACCCTAAAATAAGATAGATTTGTTGTTGTAGATTATTGTCCATTGTGCTTGATCACTGTCATCATTGCACTTTCACTGCTGCGAATACACTGCTACATTGTGACTATGTCTGCTTCTATCCAACTTTTCTATACATGGCATCAATAAGATCTCTGCAAATATGCAAACCCTAACAACATACTCTGGAAAATTTATTAATAAAATAGCCTACTTAATAACATTCTCTGCTTAGCATACATATCACTATATCCTCTGCAAAATAAACCCTCTTCGATCACTTTAATAGTGCTCTCAACACGTACTCACTTCAATCATTCACAACATTCAACAACGAGCCTTGCTCATTCAACTGTGTAGATATAAACCTCACAATACACTATCTTTAAAAATATGTAGATTACAAGTTAAACAACTCAGGGCTATGATCAACACTCAGTAATATAACCATCTCACTAGGTACAACGCTTATGATGCCAGAACAACAACTCATGTGCTTGTATTGGATAGGCACAAGTCAAATCAGCCTACACTTGAACTTTGACTATAAAAAATTGATTCTTGTGTTGAGCACTATCAAACGTCTAACACAACGACACACCCATACATTAGCTCAATGTGATATAATGTATATCAGATCATGGCTTTAGATCATACGAGAGGAATGTGCTATGCGCTTGATCAAAGAAGGTGCCACCATGTGATCATTTATGTTGTCATTGCCTCGATCATAAATTTGCTCAAGATTTATCTTGATTGTTGACTCGTTCATTAAGACACATATTGCCATTGATTGCATTAGGACACAAGCATATACCTAAACCAAATCTCACCAGAACGTATTGTATTTATCATAGCAGAGATTGCGCCATAACAAATTAGAGCAAACCAAAGGGGATTTTATGCCAAAATAGATCAAAAGAAATGTTCCCTTTGACTAAGGTCTAAAATAGACCTTACTTTCCTTCCAAATGCGGCTCAAAGTCACCTTAGACTGTGGCTTAACAATGGCCTAAAATTACCCTTTATCTGTAGTTAGAACGAGCCTTAATCTCTCCTTATTTTTGGTTGGAATATTCAGCAATACTAAGGGCTGGGTGAATCAATATTGGGCACATTTTAATAATTTAATCATTTCAATTAAACATTATAGATTAATAACACCATTTAACAATGCATAACATCATAGATAATACATAAGATTTTTAGGAGGAAACCCTTCCCGGAGAAAAACCACCGAATACATTTTAATATAATTCTTAAAGATTACATCAACAGGAAACTCCAACTTCCAAGATTCTTTGGCAATGACTGGAAGGAGCTCCAATCCCCTGGTTTTATCAACTCCAATTGAAAGGATACACCAACACCCTGATTTTACTAGTTGTAATTGGAAGGATGCTCCAACACGCAGTTAGCATTAATCTGCTGCCCTAGTACCACCCTACCACCCTGAAGTGTTCTCAGGCTCCAACTTGAAGGAGACTTCACTCTTTGCCTTGCACCATCCTGCTACCCTAAAATAAGATAGATTTGTTGTTGTAGATTATTTTTCACTGTGTTCGATCATTGTCATCATTGCACTTTCACTGCTGCCAATACACTATTACACTGTGACTGCGTATGCTTCTATCCAACTTTGCTATACATCGCATTGATAAGATCTTTGCAATATGTAAACCCTAGCAGCATACTCTGGAAAATTTATTGATAAAATAGCCTACTCAATAGCAATGTTTTAAAACTCCAACTCGGGTTTGGAACCAACCAAGGGTAGACTTTGACTCCGACTCCGACTTGGCATCAACTCGGCCGGTGTGCAAAGTCTTTCTTGAGGAAGATCATGGAGACTTGACAACAAACTTCTCTTAGTGATTGCTTTCTCTTTCGTTCTTGCTTGGGCTTGTCCTCACCTTAGCTCTGATACCATGTTAATTTTTGGTTAACATGTTCTTTGCTTAGGACAATTACTTCAATGTTCCACTTGACCCCATTTTCAATTCCATTTATTTTATTAGCAATCACATAAACTATAATCACATTAACAGTAATTGAAGAAAGAACATAAATAACATATGCAAAAGACAAGTCAAGACAAGAGAACACAGGAATTGGCTCAAGCCAGGGAAAAACCCCAAGATGGAGAAAACCCTTGATCAATTCATCTTATTATCAAGTATCAAATGTTCAGCAGAGAGAGAGAGAGCTCAATCAAAGTCAAAATTGACTTGTCAATACAATGATCAATACCACTGTCCAAATGACAAAGAAGCAACACAGACAAATCTTCCATTCTGCCTTCAAACAACAGCAGACAAACTCTACCCTAACCAGTGATCAATGGTAGTCAAAGCAGTTACAAAATAGTCTCCAAAAGGAGCACAGTCCTGGTTCAATTAGAGCGGCCTCCTTTACTGATCATAATGAACCCAAAACATTTCTATACTGGGCAGTCAGGCCTGGTCAATGTGATAATGAACCTTGCAGTCAAAGGTCTGCAATGAGGACTTGCAGTCAAAGAGCACAGATTGCCCATATCTTGTGCCAATAGCTGTGGCCCTCCTCCTGGACAATGGACTTGATGCAACTGCTGTAGATCAGATATCTGGTTAGGACACAGCCCACATCAGCCCACTCAAGTTCCTCCAACAGTCCTTCCAATCACTGTGGCTTGCCTCCTTTATGTTTCCTTCCCACACTGCCTGTAGGTTGGCTTTGCTATGGGAATTAGGCCTCACGGCCCCTCCATCTAGCCCAGAACAGGCTTGTGGTGCTCCTGCAATTTCCTCAAGGCTTGTGGCCTATCAAAACAGGGAGGATACCAGTCAAACCTTGCACCAATCTGCCCAGATATGCCTTGGCCTACATTTGCTGCACTTCGGACCTACCAAAACCCACAAACAGATCTCCAAACAGCCCTTTGCTACCTCGGCCCTGACCTTGTTCTGTGGCTGCCACAGAAGATGTTTCCTTTGAATTTGTTTCACATAGGATGTGTTTAATGAGGTTAGAGATCACCTCTATTCATATGAGATGGAGAGGGGTCCAATTTGACTAATTAACCCCAAGCCAACCTTGATATATTACACATGTGTGGGCTTGCTTTCAAAACTATATTTTTCTTTATCCAAATTTAGTTATCTTTAGGTCGATTTTGGTCCTCTCGAAAAGTCTCGAAAAGAGGAATTTAATGCAATAATTATCTCCATCAACTGAGCTGACCAAAGTGGAATTTGGCCCTAGTTGCCAATTTTAACATCCAAGTGATTTGATCTGCAATTCTAAGAGAAGAAGAAAAAGTGCAAAGAGCCTAGAAAGGAAGGAAGAACTAGAGCGAAGGAAGAAGAGACACTTGTCAAGCAAAAGAAGCCAAATTTCTCTCTGTTTTCTGTCACACGTGCGAGCTACAGTGGGAATGAGAGTTTGCAAAGTTTTGTAGATGTTCTATGCTAAGAGCAATTTCACTTTTCTCACAGCAATCATACAAGTAGTTAAGCAAAATGCAGATAGAACATATAAGCAGATCTTACAGAAGACAAATAAGAAACAGGAAAAATGTGTGTGTTCGTTTCGGCGGTCAACAGGATGCTTCAACCAGCAAAGTCTCCTTTGGTCAGCCAGCCCAGCATGTGTCACAACACCCCTCCAACCAGTAGATGAGTCAACCCAAGTCAATTCTACAAAAGTCAACGCTATCCTGAAAAGTCAATGCAGGGGCAGCAAGCTAAAAGTCAATGCAACAGCAAAACGGTCAACCCTTTGACCTCGATTTTTGTGCCAGGTAGTACGGCCTTCAAAAATCGAACCTTCCACAAGTTTTCAGCTTGATTGGACCAAGCGTTGACCAAAGTCAACGCTGGTCAAACTTCTGCGAAACCCTAGCAACAGAAAATCGTACTACAGCTCAGCCGTACAGTCTGTCCTCTTCGTCCTTCCCACGTGTGGCTGAAATTCGTCCTCCAGGTAGCTCGTACTGTTTAGGATGAGAGAGGAAGATGTGAGTTGTGTTGTGATGAAATTCTCTCCAACTTTTCCTGTATTTATATCCATCAATGAGGGTGTGTGACACATCTATTGGGCATGTGAGCCTACATTACAAAACTGGCCGACCTTGCACATATAATTTATTAAGAATAATAAATTCAAAATATAAGTTCTGCTCATCGGATTAAGACTATTTTTATATGGATTTTACACCTCTCAGAAAGAGGAATCCAACAAAAATATTAGCCTCTTAATCTGAGCATCAGAACATGGAGTTTGGACCTAGTTGTCCAAATTTAACACTCCCTCTCAACTAGGGAGAACTCCATCTATTAGTGCAATCAACATCGAGCGTCATCCCGCCGAAACTTGCTTTGTTGGCTTCTTTATTTCAGAACAGAAGTGGGTCAGTCACAAATACATCATCCCTCGACTGACATAATCAGTCCAGAGGTCCCAGACCTCACAAATCTTGATCCCAGATCAAGTGGTTGGACCATGCCATCCTAGATAGAGAGTACGGCAATCTCTGATGCGTCCATCAGTCTTTGCTAATAGTCTCTAGCTTTTCCACACCTCATTGGCCAAATGAGAGGTACTTCCCATGAGCCCTGAACTCAATGGGTAGGATGCATACGGGGCACAGATAAATGAGTGGCGAACCAGCTCAATAATCACAAGGGTGGGGCAGAAGCATTATGAGTGCTTATAGCTCCGAGAAGCTATCCCCAAAGCCCCCAGAGCTCCCAGAGCTCATCGTCCAACAGGACCCACATCATAGGGTCTTTCCACGACACCAAGACTCTCACGGAAGGTTAGGAACTTGACCTTCCCTAGGGGCTTAGTGAGAATATCCGCGACCTGCTCATCAGTTCCTATATGATCGAGCCTTACGGCGCCTCTCTGTACCATATCCCGGATAAAGTGGTACCTGATATCAATATGCTTGGATCGGTCGTGGAACACAGGATTCTCAGTCATACGAATCCCACTCTGATTATTACAGAGTATCACAGTGGTATCTAGCACATGTTGGAACAGCTCACTAAAGAGCTTCCTCAACCAAACTGCTTCACAACAGGCCATACTAGCAGCAATGTATTCGGCCTCCGCGGTGCTCAAAGCCACCGACTTCTGCTTCCTGCTCATCCATGAGATCGAAGCAGAACCAAGATTGAAAACAGCATCCAGATGTGCTCTTACGATCCACCACACTGCCAGCCCAATCGGCATCAGTATATCCACGGAGTATCACACTCCCGGCAGTGTATCTCAGCCCATGGTTTATCGTGCCCCGAAGATATCTCAAAAATTCTTGGCACCAACCCAGTGAAAATGATGAGGCTCAACCATCTGTTGACTCAAAGTATTCACTGCAAAACATATGTCCGGACGGGTGTTCACTAAGAACATCAAAGCTCCTATGAGTTGACGATACTCAGTAGGATTGGCCAAGATAGGCCCTGCAGCGCTGCCACTCAACTTCTTAAAGTTGAGTTCCATTGGTGTCGACACGGACTTACAGTCCACCATCCCAAATCTTTCCAGAAGCTTCACAATATATTTTCCTTGAGAAAGGAAAATCTCTCCAGGTCTCTGCTAGACCTCCAGGCCTAGGAAATAGTGCATCAGTCCTAGGTCTTTCATCTCGAACTCAGCAGCAAGCTCCCTCTTACATTGATGAATGAGAGGGTCATCACCTGTCAGGAAGAGGTCGTCCACATACAACACTAGAATGAGAGGCTTTCCTTCCACAACCTTGAAGTAAAGGTTTGGATCAGCATTGCTTCGAGTGAAGCCCAGCTTCATCAAGTAGCTATCCATCCTCTCATACCAAGCTCTGGGTGCTTGCTTTAACCCATAGAGGGCTTTCTTCAACCTGCAGACATAAATGTCTCGATCTTGAACTTCAAATCCCAGAGGTTGTTCTACATACACCTCTTCCTTTATTGCACCATGCAGAAAAGCGGTCTTGACATCCATCTGATGAAGACTCCATCCTTGCGTAGCAGCAAGGGCTATAATGGATCGGATGGTGGTGTATCGTGCCATAGGTGAAAATATATCGTCATAGTCAATTCCTTCTTTTTGAGAGAAGCCACGGGCAACAAATCTTGCCTTAAACTTTTCAGCACTCCCATCAGATCCATGTTTAATCTTGTAGAGCCATTTAGTGGTGACAACAGATTTGTCCTTCGGTCTCGGGACCACATCCCAGACATCATTCTTCATAATAGCCTCATATTCTTCATGCATAGCATCCTTCCAGACTTGATGCTTGATGGCTTCCTCAAAAGATCCAGGTTCAGATTGTATAAGAGTACTCATGGCAGCTGGATACCCTTGGTATCTACACGGCTTCTTGCTTTCTCGGAATGTCCCCTTTGGGGCAGCATGACCCTCAGCATCTTCGAGGGTGTCCTTGAGCCATGATGGCCTCTTTCCTAGAGAAGGGGAAGGATCAATAGGGTCCATTGGCCTTTCAACATCAGGC
>APFE030012216.1:97821-124654 GCA_000404065.3 Pinus taeda
GATGTTCATGGATCCAGTCTGAAAATTGATGAAACGTGGTCCCTAGAAGAAAGAGAAGGTTGTAGCCTTCTGTAGGCCAGCACCTACGTACTAGTATCATGGCTAGTACAAGAGCTAAAGGGGTTGTAGCTCCCTTCCAGGAGAGCTGGAAAACGAGAGAGAGTTGTAGCTCTCTGCAGGTTGCAGCCTGCGTACTGGTAAAGGACTACACCAGTACATTGTAAACAGAAGTTTCTAATTTAAGGAAAGATAGAGACAAATTGCAGCAGGTGGTTTTCACCCACATTGGGTTTCCACCTTATATCTGGTGTTCTTGTGTGTGATTGTCTTTCTACTGCGTTTTACTATCTCTGGTTACTGGTTATTTGATGTTGCATCTCAGATTAACAAACATCATCTAAAGTTCAAGTAAATTAAAAGTTTTCTCTATGTACGTTGGTTTACTTCTAAATAGTTGCGTATATACGCGGGTTGAATTGCCTGAAGTAGCGTATACAATTTGGCTTTTAAAAAAGGATTATTTGACTTGATAATACTGATTCACCCCCCCTCTCAGTATTATTTTCAACAAACAGAAGGTGCGGACCCCTGTGCACACACTTCCATGCACTACAAAGCGCTCTCACGTGGGGTTTCTTATGTTTGGCCCTTGGTATTTAGCCCGCCGTTCTTGATCCTATGGTTTTGGCCCATGGTATAGGATCTATTGTAGCCCCAGTTTGGATCCCTTGTTTTGGTTATTGATGGTTTTGTCCCATGGTGTGAATAAGGGCTTGACTATAAATAGGGAAGGAGATCACTTGGCTGAATTGAACTTTGGCAATTGAATATCTTAAGATTTGAAATTTTGGGTGATTGGTTTATAAAATCTAGATCTAATTCAAGGAGATAACTAAACTTAAGGTGAATCTATTGGCATGTCGTGATCTCTCGGGCGCATGAACAGATATGTGGATCTGACTGACTGTGGTACATTGGTGTACTGAAAATTTGGCCCTAATCAGAGGTCCGCAGGAGATCCACAGCTCAGGTGCGGAGGTATGCAGTGCAGTAGAAGGAGAAGGTGCGGAGGTACGCAACGTAGTAGAAGGTGCATGTGCGTATACCCGCAGAGCAGCAGAAGGCACTCTGCGGATACCCGCAGAGCAACAGAAGGCGCAGGTGTGTATACTAGCAGAGTAGCAGAAGGCACAGGTGCGGATACCCACAAAGCAGCAGAAGGTGTAGGTGCGGATACCCGCGGATGTTCAGCGGTGAAGTTGCAGACCCTGCTTGAAATATGCTTTAACTACCATTTGATTATTCTGCAGGGTTCTGGGTGCATAATTGATGTCTGGTTACTGATATTGAGTTCTGATAACAGCATGATTATGGTTGAATGGATCAAGCTCTTAATGACTTATCTTTGTGTGATCTGATGTACTAGATCTAGTTGATCTCTCACATATTATCTTGGTGTTTGGGTGATTCAAAAGATTGATTGATTCTAAAAGGAGATTGGGTGATTCATATGTACTTGATGATTATTTGATGTTATTGGGCCAAGTATGAAAATTGGATGAAACGTGGCCTTTCAGATTATGTGTTGTGCTTCAGGTGTATCCAGTATGAAAATTAATGAAACGCGGTACCCGAAGAAGAGAAGATTGTAGGCCGACACCTACGTACTTGTATCTTAGCTAGTACAAGAGCTAAGGAGGTGGTAGCTCCCTTCTAGTAGCAGTTCAAATCTTTGGAGCATTGTAGCATGTAGCAGCCTACGTACTAGTAAATGGATCGACTAGTACAAGAACTATGGGGGTTGTAGCTCTCTGCGGGTATAAGCTTGCGTACTGGTATAAGACTGCACTAGTACAGAAATATTGTGAAAGGATTTTCTTATTAAGAAGAAGATTGAGATGACTTGCAGCAGGTGGTTTTCACCCACATTGGGTTTCCACCTTATATCATGGTGTTCATGTGTGTGACTTATGTGTGATGATCTGTTCTATTTTACTGCATCTATTTACTGTTAATATGGTTGATAATGTTCTAATGCACTCATTAAGGATCATCTAACTGAATCATAAGAAGTTGTGGAATTAGCATATATGAATCTAAATATGGAAATGAAAAAGTTTTCTTGACGTGATAATATTGATTCAGCTCCGCACTCTCAGTATTATTTCCAACAATTGGTATCAGAGCAACTCCTTTGGTAGAAGCTTGATCGCTTGAAGGAGATCCGTGGCACAATGGGAAAGAAGCTTAAGAAGAAATCACCGAAGAAGGAGAAGACATCTTAGAAGAACTATGACAGTGGAAGAATCGATTGGGAATTAGGCATAAGAAGCTCTTCAGATTCAGAATCATTTCAGAATGGAGATGTACTATCAGGTATGAATTTGCTATCCTCTGATGTTCCAGCTATCTTTCCATATGGAAGAGATGAAAGTGATAGTGAAACAACTGAACTTGCTCTTATGGATGAACAAGAAAGATATCAAAGAGAGGCAGAATTTAAAAGGCTAACAGACAAAATTAGAGATCAACAAGATCTATTGAACAAAAGGGAATTTGACTCTAAAGAAGAAGCTACCAGACTGAAAGCAAATCTAGAGTTATTCAAGGCCAAATATCTAAAGTTGCTAAAAGACCAACAAGAGGAAGAAAGAAATATAAGGAAGTTTTTCAGGGACAAAAATCAAAAGTTGCATGATGAAGTCACATCTCTAAGAAAAGAAGTCAATGAAAAGAACACAACAATCAAGAATCTCAGAGATAGATCCAGTGATTATGAATGTCTTGAAGCTACGACCCTCTCACTAAAGGAAGAACATGAAGAAGCCAAGAAGCAGAATAAAGATCTACTCCAAGCTATTGAAAAACAGGAAAAAGAAGTCATCAGTTTAAAAGCACAACTAGAATGTGTCTCCAGAGTTCGTCAAATGCTGCAAGATGTGAATGAAGAACAAGCAAAGGAGATTCTCAATCTAAGACATCAGTTAGAAAAAGAAAGAAATGCTAAAGAGAACGTGAAGAAGCAGTATCTTGGAAAGGAAGAGAAACATCAAGTTGAGGTAAATATTCTAAAAGATAAATTAGAAGAAAAGGATAAGCTCTTACGATTTCAAGATAGTACTAAAATCTTGGATGATATTCTTAGTAGTCAAAGATCTCTTGCCATCAAAACTGGTCTTGGTTTTCATGAATTTATTGAAGGTGAATCTAGTCCCCAAAGTAAGACAAAGAACTTTAATGCAAAATGTGAAATGCTCAACAAGGAGATAAAAGGTCAATCTCATCATCAAGCAAGGAAAGAAATTCCTCAAATAAAATATTTTACTCCTCCTATGAATAATGTTGAATGTTATGTATGTCATAATCTTGGGCATGTTGCAGCCAGATGTAGAAGAAGAAGGTTTCAAGACCATCATGCAGAAAGATCATCTCATTCAAGGTACTTTAATGGATGTTGCTTTGCTTGCAATATGTTTGGTCACAGAGCTGTTGATTTCTATAGAAGAAGTATGAAGCATATAAGATGTTACACATGTAACAAGCTTGGACATATAGCTAAGGAATGCAAGAACAAAGTATGGGTGCCATACCAAAAGGAGAAAACATCATCATCACACTTGAAGATGTGGAAGAAGAAATATGCACAGTTAGAAAGAGGCGGCACAACACAACATACAGACATAACAGACTCAGGGGGAGCTGAATGTGTACAACTTCAGTGTCCTAAATCTCATATGCAAGTTTCTTAAAGAAAAGTCACACATATACGCGAGTTGGTTACGACATAGTCGCGTATATGATTGATTGAAGAAAGGCAGTAGGGACTTGTTCAGGAAAAGGATCAGTTATGATTTGGTTCATTTGCACTATTTGATTATGGTTACATTTGCTGTGGAAATGATGGTTAGAAGTGCTTTGTTTCTAATTTGATAATGATGATGACTTGATATTTCTTGCTGATATGCATGATCAGATCTGACAATAATCAAGATGGCACAGGTTTAGGGGGAGCATATGCTTTTAGTGCATTGTTGGCATTATGGTTAATAGTCCTTGGTGATGATGCTTATATGGATAAATGACTCATCTTGCTATGATATCGTTATGAGTTGTTCTGAGGATTCTTGGGGCTACATAGTTGATATATAGATCAGATTTGTGGTTGATTCTCTAATGGTGCTTACATGGTGATACTCTTAAGGATAAGAAGAAGTACATAGCTTGAATTCACTTGATGATGAGTCACTCATATGCTGTTACAGTTATGATGCCGGATTCCTATTGTTCTTAGCACACATATGGATGAGGATTGTTGGTTGGTTACATGGATGATTATTCAAAGTTGGATTGTTGTAGATATGATGATGATGAGTTCTTACCTATATGACGATAGGTTGTTTTGTACATATGTTGATTGATGCAGATATTCCCAATTGATGATACTTGGTCCATGCAGATCTGGATGGCTATGGTGCTTCTCACATATGATAGAATGATTCTATATTCTATGTAAAAAGATGAGTTGATGCAGACATATCTTGATGATTCATGCACTAATACAAGTTGCTGGTGACAGATGCTATGGAGCAGATCATACAGTGTCGTTACTGATGTTTATCATGATCTTATTGTTTATCATGATCTTATTGTTTATCATTCGATGTAAAGCTCATATCAAGACTCATGATGTAATAATGTATCTCTATCTATTGTAGTCATTTGATGAAATATTTCAAGTCATATAAAAGTCATGTAACGGCCTATCTTGGTTTCCCCACTATGCCTGGGATGAATGATGTTACTCTCTTATGTTAACTTTTGTGATGGGAGATAGATGTATGAATCTTTGATGATAGGAAGGTCATTTATGATGTATAGATTCATGTTCTTCTTGTAGAACATCTTTTTGCAGACCTCGCTTACTGTTAGGGGGAGCATGAACAACACACTTCAGCAGAGCAGAGACTTCAGCATGTACTCAGAAGGAGCATGGACAGATTGGTGCACAATGGCATATACAAAGGGGGAGTTCATCCAGAGATTTCAGCAGGTACTCAGGGGGAGTATGGATAGTGGAAGGTATATCAAGGAAAGAGCATATCTTGGTCCGCCCTTTGCCCTTGATGTCAAAGGGGGAGAGTGAGTTGGTGTTGTCGCCATCAAGTCCAAAGGGGAGATTGTTGGCAATATGATGCACGTGTTGTACTTGATGGCAACCCACTCATAGAAAAACATCTCACCTATATATATAATCAGATGAATCTACAAGAAGAAATATCAGATGTGATAGAATACATGACAGTGTAAAGGAATCAGATGATGAGTCTACATATGACAAGTTAGCTTTGCCATCAAGTCCAAAGGGGGAGATTGTTGGCATTATGAGACAAGTGTTGTCCTTGATGGCAACTCATACAGGTGACAAATCTTAGTGCAACAGGCCAGTAGCAAAGATTGATGATCAACCTCTTCGAATGGAAGAAAATAAGAGGATCATAGGTACACAGTTCAAAAGATGCGGACCCGCAGGTACGCAGTTCAGGAAGTTGCAGTCATGCCCGCAGGTTGTCCGAACAAAAGGTGCAAACCACAGTGCACACACTTCCATGTAGTACAAAGCGTGCTCACGTGGGGTTTCTTATGTTTGGCCCGTGGTATTTAGCCCGCCGTTCTTGATCCTATGGTTTTGGCCTGTGGTATAGGATCTATTTTAGCCCTGGTTTGGATCCCTTGTTTTGGTTATTGATGGTTTTGTCCCATGGTGTGAATAATGGCTTGACTATAAATAGGGAAGGAGATCACTTGACCGAATTGAACTTTGGCAATTGAATATCTTAAGATCTAAAATTTTGGGTGATTGGTTTTTAAAAGCTAGATCTAATTCAAGGAGATAACTTAACTTAAGGTGAATCTATTGGCATGTCGTGATCTCTCGGGCGCATGAACAGATCTGTGGATCTGACTGACTGTGTTACATTGGTGTACTGAAAATTTGGCCCTAATTAGAGGTCTGCAAGAGATCCACAGCTCAGGTGCGGAGGTACGCAATGCAGAAGAAAGAGAAGGTGCGAAGGTACACAACGTTGCAGAAGGCGCAGGTGCGTATACCCGCATAGCAGCAGAAGGCACTCTGCGGATACCCATAGAGCAATAGAATGCGCAGGTGCGTATACCAACAGAGTAGCAAAAGGCACAGCTGCGGATACCCGTAGAGAAGCAGAAGGTGTAGGTGCGGATGCCCGTCGATGTCCAACGGTGAATTTGCGAACCCTGCTTGAAATATGCTTTAACTACCATTTTATTATTCTGCAGGGTTCTGGGTGCATAATTGATGTCTTGTTACTTATATTGAGTTCTGATAATAGCATGATTATGGTTGAATGGATCAAGCTCTTAAGGACTTACCTTTGTGTGATCTGATGTACTAGATCTAGTTGATATCTCACATATTATCTTGGTGTTTGGGTGATTCAAAAGATTGATTGATTCTAAAAGGAGATTGGGTGATTCATATGTACTTGATGATTATTTGATGTTATTGGGCCAAGTATGAAAATTGGATGAAACGTGGCCTTTCAGATTATGTGTTGTGCTTCAGGTGTATCCAGTATGAAAATTAATGAAACGTGGTACCCGAAGAAGAGAAGATTGTAGGCCGGCACCTACGTACTTGTATCTTAGCTATTACAAGAGCTAAGGAGGTGGTAGCTCCCTTCTAGTAGCAGTTCAAATCTTTGGAGCATTGTAGCATGTAGCAGCCTACGTACTAGTAAATGGATCGACTAGTACAAGAACTATGGGGGTTGTAGCTCTCTGCAGGTAGAAGCCTGCTTACTGGTATAAGACTGCACTAGTACAGAAATATTGTGAAAGGATTTTCTTATTAAGAAGAAGATTGAGATGACTTGCAGCAGGTGGTTTTCACCCACATTGGGTTTCCACCTTATATCATGGTGTTCACATGTGTGACTTATGTGTGATGATCTGTTCTATTTTACTGCATCTGTTTACTATTAATATGGTTGATAATGTTTTAATGCACTCATTAAGGATCATCTAACTAAATCATAAGAAGTTGTGGAAGTAGCATATATGAATCTGAATATGGAAATGAAAAAGTTTTTTTGACGTGATAATACTGATTCACCCCCCCCCCCCCCCTCTCAGTATTATTTCCAACAGGGAATCCCTTTCAAGTCTAATCCCATTTTCCTAATGAACGTGTGTGTTAGACTAGTCATATATCCTACGCAGAAACCTAAATTATGTCTGAGGTTTTCCTACTGAAGCAGACCAGGGTGCATGCCCCCTAGTTTTAGTCACATTCACCGAATCACTCGCACTCATCAGGTGGACGGACTGGAGGTTGATGAGATATTACTTGTGCAAAAAGACCAGTTAGGGGTGGTATTTGACTAGTAGTCGTGTTTGAATTAGGGAATAGTAGTTGGTCAATGAGCTGGACCATTCTGCCTTCATACGGGAAACACATCACTTGAGAGAGTGAGGAAACAATAGCTCCCATGCCATAAATGTAGTCACGCCCAAGGAGTAGACTATAATATAGAGACCCTTGTACTACCATCATGTTTAGATGAATGGTTTTCCTTCTCAAAGTTATAGGAAAATTTACAAGGATCCCTAACGGTCAACTCGTTCCTTTGTTGAAGCCTGACAAATTTCGAATCTCAAGTAGAAGCAATGGTGAACCAAGTGCTTTCCAAGTAGTTGAGGAAATGATACTCATGGAAGCCCCTTCATCTATGATAGTACCAACCATAATCATTCTGTAAGCTTGTACTATAATTCGGAATGGTACATTAGATGGTAGGTGGGGTCTCACTAGTAGATTCCAATGAAAGGAAATGACTAGATTGCTTGGAGCAGGGACTGAGTAAATGGCTAGATGAATCTCTGAAGAACTTCCTTCCTGCGCTAAAGGAATAGGTAGATTTCCCACATGTTCATCAAATTCTATGTTAACAAAAATAATTTGAATGGTGTCAGTCTCATTCTCTTTGGTGACTGTATCATCTGAAGGTGGAACTTTTAAAGACAAGACTAGGTCAATTGCCATCTCGACCTATTGACTTTGGTCCAGTGTAGACTCAAATATTCCATCTTCAATGATAGGTTCTTCGACCGACAACAAAAGTGTGTCAGTCATATTTTCAACTAGTGACCGACTCGACAAGAGTTTCTTGTATCTAGGAGGAAGCCGCAGCAGTGAAGCAGGACGGTCATCCAAGACTCTTTTAGCTTCGTCCAGGAATGAACAATAGTGGAAGGCATGATCACCTTGTTGGAAATAATACTGAGAGGGGGGGTGAATCAGTATTATCACATTAATAAAACTTTTTCATTTCCAAACTCTGGTTCATATATGCTGCTTCCACAACTTCTTATGATTAAGTTAATTGATCCTCAATGAGTGCATTAGAACATTATCAACCATATTATCAGTTAACAGATGCAGTAACATAGAATAGATCATCACACATAAGGCACACACATGAACACCATGATATAAGGTGGAAACCCAATGCGGGAGAAAACCACCTGCTGCAAGTCATCTCAATCTTCTTCTTAATAAGAAAATCCTTTTACAATATTTTGTACTGGTGCAGCCTTATACCAGTACGGGAGCTACAACCCCCTTTGCTCTTGTACTAGCCGATCCATTTACTAGTACGCAGGCTACTACGTGCTACAATGCTCCAAAGATTCCCCTTTGCTTTTAGTATCACTTTGTGAGGGATATGATAGAAGACAAAAAGGTGTTGCTGGCAAAGGTGGATTCTTTGAAGAATACTGCAAATGCATTGACAAAATATGTGAGCTATGAGAAGTTCTCTTGGTGTAGAGAAACAATGGGTGTTCCAGGGCTGGATAAATGACTAAGCTCTCTTGTGGCACCCTGTGGAAAGAAAACAACAACTAGGAGAATGTTGGGTTGTGTTATATTCTTTCCACGACTAGCCCACATAGTTAACTAGGAGTCAGAAGGGGGGGGAGGTCACAGGGGGTTTGAGGTGTACCGTTAACCCCACTTTATGGGGTCCGAGGCAACGCCCCAAAAAATTTTGGTTTTGGACCCTATGTTAGGTTGGGTGGACCCACCTATGGTTTTGTGCATGATTTTCACACATGTTTTTCAGATGTGATGGTTTTTGGTCCATGGTATTGGATGCGATGGTTTTCGATCCATGGTATTGGACATGATGGTTTTTTGGTCCATGTTATTGGATGCTTCAGCATGTATAACTATCTATTATAACATTGAAAGGAACAACAATGAAAAATCAAGTTGGTAGTCCTAGTTTTGGGATCTATGGGAAAATCTCTGTGTATATGTGTTTTATGTGTTATGCTCTCGCATTGTTTACTTTCTGTGTTTTAGAATTCGTATGCAGGTAATTTCTAGACGGGGTTAAAACCTACAGGATCAAGGTGTGCTCAACACTAAAATATACTCCCTTGGAAGAAATCTAGAAAGTAAAATAGTCCAACAAGTTCAGTAAGCTCTCGGAGAAATCAATCTCGCAACATAATAAGTCTAGTTGCTTTCGTGGTATTTTGAGGAGTAGAATTAATTCTAGTCAAATATTTGCTTTTCAATATTTAGTTGATGGTGTTTCTCACCCTTTTTCCAGCGAGGGTGAAGCTAGAAAGGTCTTGTGTTTCGGTGAGCTCCAATATTGCAGCAATGATGCTACAACTCCTAGGACTCCATACTTTAATTTTATTAACCCCGTAGTTCGTAACAAACTTGGAAGTGACAGTGTTGTATGCACAAGTACTAGCTCTTACTACAGGCTGTCACTTGATCAGCTGGCATAAGCTCACTAGGAGCTTAAGCCAAATTCTATGAGTTCTCAGAAGAATTTTTTAACTGCGATGGACGAAAGCTAACTCAAAAGAGGCTAGTCTACTTGCAGAAAGGAGATAAAAGCTGAAAGGAAACACAAACCCTAGCAAACCCTAGTTTTACCGACTAACCCTACTTGTGCAAGAGAAGAGATGAAATCTGTTAAAATGGATGCCATTGACTCTTTAAAAGGTAAGATGCATGTGGTTAAGCTACTTCTAAAGGAAAATGTTGAAGAATCATCTTTTTGTATTTTTGATTAATTTTATGCAGAATTATTATCCATGTATTTAACTATTTTTTACTGTGCAGAGGTTTATTGGCAAAAGGAAATGGAGTGGGCATTTGTAGGAGGTTGGGAAGGTGAGAATAAGACCTAAGGGGTCCCTAGCACCCTTCTAGAGAATTTCACATCAATCATATCTCAAAAAATTGCTCGTATGAACTTCTACAGGAAGTCTACAGGGGATCTACAGGAAATTCTACAGGAAGTTCTACAGGAACAGGCCGAAAGTTGCTTTTAGAGGGTTGATGGTGAAAAAACGGTGGGAAAGTGAAAACGAAGGATGTATAAGGATATTAAGGGATACAGGATCTGGTAGAGATGAAGCTCGGGAGTGAAGAAGATGGTTGGAAGTGTTCAAAGATGAAGAGAGAAATGATGCACAAAAATGTAGAAATTAGGGCAAGTTCGGAAAGTATGGTGAATTGGTGAAGGAAATCTTAAGAGAGAGACTAGAGTAGGTTGTATGATGGAGGAATATTGGGTTGGGGTGTCTTACAAGGGTTCTGTACACTTCTTTCCGAAACTGATTCAAGCAAAGACTAAAAAATAGAGATCTATCTATTTTGACCTAATCTGGCCTAAAAACCAGAAACATGATGAATAGAAGTTTATAACAGGAAATCATGCAAGAAAGCTATGGAAACTAAGCAAGAAAAAATCTAAGCATGAACACACAACTGATATCAACTTTTCCAACTTGGAATCTAACACTAGCGATTGCATTGGAAACCAAAAACAGTGTTTTTGTGGCAGTAAGTGTGCCTTCGTCTCAGTTCATGGTCCCAAGGAGGGAGAAATGAGATAAAGGACTGCTTGATAGCCTCTTTGTGGATATTTTTTGTTACCAAACTATCAAATCAACCTGAAGCATGAAAAACTATCTTAATCATCAAAAACAACCTAAGTAACAAAGCAAGATTTAACCTATATAACAAAAATTATCCTATGAATGCAGTAAAAACACATAAAAGTACACAACGGAGGTATTGGGAACTTGGGTTGGGACCAACCCCAAGAGCTACAGCCTCCTAAGAAAGCTCAGAGTTGGTGCAAAACAGAATTCATCTTCATTGATCAAAAAATAATAGTCATGTCACAAAACGGTTTACAGAAAGAGCTCGAAAATGAGCTAAATGCAGAGCTACACTAAAGTGTGAAAATAAATTGTTGAATAGCTAAACTACTGGGGATTGAAGCCTTCCTACTTATGCAAATGAGGACTCCCAATAGTCCTCCTTAATTTTAAGAGCTTCGCCGCCCAAAACTCTAGTTAATCACCCACTTTCACTAGACCTGCTCGGCCGCCCCTTGAAATCATCTTTGGTGGGTTGTTCAACTCCGAGCTAGTGGTGGAGAAATTGAGGAAGGGGTCATTTAGTGTAGGAGACACCCCTCCTATAAATCCTTAGCCTTGTTTCTTCATATTTGGCTGCCAATCTACTCATATATTCCTGATCTTGGTCGAAAAATGTCCAAAAATATTCAATAAGCACGTATTAGACTTTCTGGTCAAGTGACTATTCCCATTCACTCAATTAACATAAACATATTCAAAAGAATGCATAAAAATATGGAGAATAGTGGATTAAATGAGAATAATAGGCAAAATCAGCCCATAAAGTTACCCATTTTTGGGGCTCAACATCACCCCCTACTGAATGTGTTGCTCATCCTCTAAGCAACTAATCTAGTTCATCATATTTGACTACTTTGACTACCTCTTTGACATCACAAGCCTCTGAGATGATGTCCTCTTCTCTGTCTTAGGCTCAATAGTCTTGTCAAATTCCTTTTTTTCCTTTTGTTCTTCCTCTATTTTTCCTTCTGCTAGATTTTCCTGTGCTCCCTTATCATTGTTCTTCTCAATTTCTTCAGTTTGCTCCCCTTCATCACTACTCGATGGGCTGATGTCCTCAGCCAAAATTCTGATGTCATCATCCTTGGACATATTTCTGAAGATTTCCCAAGCAATGGGGATAGTATATGTGTGCAAAGATTCTTCCACCAATAGTTTGATGAGCCCATGTTGTGCCAACTGATCTAGGACTCCTTCATTTAGCTTTGCACCATATTCAATTAAGGACTAAAGGAGGAAATATGGGATGCTCAATTTTCTGGATGGAGGTAAGTCCATCGCATACCTTAATTCATGTAACAACCTAAAATGATGTCCATAAATGATGTTAAACCTCCCTTCACATGTGATATACTTCATTATTTGATAACTGACTTCACTCCAGAGAGGAGGCAAGCTTGTCCTTCTAACCTCGTTTTTATTTTCTATAGGATGCTCCTCAGGTAGAAAAAATGTTTCCTTAGCAGCTTGTCCCAATGATCTCTCCTCTTTTCTCCAAGGGAGCCCCAATGGTAGACCAGTAATTCTACTAATGAGATCAGGTGTAAGTTCTATGATCAAACCCCTAAAACTAACTGTGGCATGTGTATTCAAATGTGGTCTTAGGGACATCAAAAACTCTTCAGTTACCTCCTCATCATAACCCTAAATTCTATCAAAGAAGGATATCTAGTTTGCCCTGTTGAAAAGGCCCACCACCTCAGGGTGCTTGTGCAATTTGCTAGAGTCTAAGGGTTCTTTCCTTATGAATCCTCCTCGCATGGTGTTCAGTGCTCTTTTTGTGTTTCAACCAGAAAAGAAAATGCTCAGGTGGGAAAAAACAACCTATCACTAAAATAGAGGATAGCTTAATTCAGTTTTTCTAAACTTGAGAATGAGTTTCCCGTGTGTTTCTTTACAACATCAAATGGCAATAATTTCGTTGTTTTAAACTGCTATCACCCTGAATTTGACTTTTTCTTTTTGAAAGAAAGAAATTTTTCTACAAAACAGAGGATAAGGACACAGGTTATGTTCTCAGGATGTAGATAGATATGCACATTCGTTTTTTCTCACACACATTATTATAGACATATTTGGGCATTGCAACCCCAATCTTATACGACCATAAACCAAGGGCTTCTAAGTCCCTAAAAGTGTTGTTTCATACCCTAAGGAACAAGGTCAACTGATTACATCATCTCCCAAAAGTTCTCCATGAAAAATTGCTCAGAAATGGTCAAAACTGAACCATCTCACCTGCTCCATGGTTAAAGTGCGATGCATCTCACCTAATGCACACGGGGGGTGCAATGAGCAAGAATAGACAAATGGCAGAGATAGTTTGCAAGGTGGATGATCATGGAATCTGAAACTTCTCCTGTGACACTTGCCTCTTTGAATTCGCCCATGGATGAGTAAGAGATCATGAAATCTCCAAGTTGAATTGAGAACTATCAGAGAAATGACACTAATCAAAAACCCAGAAGCTGACTCACCCACCTGCAAACATCTATATATGGATCCCTCATCCTAGAGATCTAGAGGCTAGAATTTTGCATCTCGTAAGGAAGTGTTGTTGGTTTCTTTGTGGAACATCCTAGTGTTGGTTGAGCTAGCTTTTCATGTGGTGAAGAAGGGCTTTCATTCTAGGAGGATGGCACTAGGTCATATCAATGGGTTGTAATCCTCTCTTCTATCACTTTTATCAATAAAGCTATTTGAGTTTTCCTCCATATTATTGTATGTCTTTGAATATTGAATTGATATATGCATTTTTATGGTCAATATATATCTGATCCTATATTGCTTATGATTGTAGATCTATATGCTTTGATGGTATTATGCTGCTTTGACTCCACAGGTGTTCTTTGAAGTGGGACAAGCGAGGAAGGAGTGGTGAAGATCTGTCAAAGGAGAGAGGAAATAAGCAAGGAGACAAGCGAAAGACTGTGGTTGGTACTCTCTGCTTCTCTCTCATCTATTTCTCATAAAAGAAAACACAAGTAAATTTAGTTTGTTTTTTTCTAAGATAGCTACCCGTCTTAGTGGGATTAGCAACTCTAAATGGACACTAGCTTTCCCGATAAAAAAATGGCAACTCTGCTGGGAAGAAAATATCTTGTTTGCTTGTTTCTAGTTTGTTTACTTTATAAACTACAAACAGGGCCTGAAGTTATGCTAGCTAGCATTCGAACTACTTCTGCTATGCAACTACAAAGTAGATAAATGTTGCTTCATCCAATCTCTGGGTTAGTTTATGAATTAAACATCTAACTTGCAAACATCCTAAGTGCCCTGGTGGTGGCTCGAGTAACCTCATTAGATCAACCCCTATGTTTTGAATTTACTGAATATCATTAGCTCGACCTAAATCCCTGAAATAAGCTACAAAATGTGACCAAAACCATGTTAAAGTCTCACCCCTAGACCATCACACTGTCTCCTTTTGACAGTCTAGACGAATTGCACCTCCCTTGTGTAGTAGGTGAGATGCATCCCTATTTCCCTGTGTTACAGGTGCGATGATCAGATAAGACTATTTCTGCCTCCAAATTTTGGTTTTTCTTCATTCTCTTCGGCTTTATTCAGGAGTTTTACTGTCTGTGATCAGTATACCACTGTTGAAACTCCCTTGCTTTGCATGATTCAGCCTCCATTGTACAAAGAATTGTGAATATTTTTATGTATTTTTCGCCATTTACAGTTCTCCTTTAGAAATAGTAGCTTAATCGAACTGTCGACTTTTGATCTGAAAGTGTCGCAAGAGTCGTTTTTAGTCAAAGAAAAAATCCTACTCTTTTTAATAGTCGATTACACTGTTACTGTTGTATTTGGTTTGAATTAATAGTATTTCAAGTGTCGAAAGTAGTTTTCAATTCAAAATCGCAAAGTGTTGTCCTTGTCTTCCTTTCATTTTTGAAAAGAAAATTGTTAGTACTGTCGCTTTGAAAGAAAAGATAATTTAGATTTCTACTTAGCATTCTTTTTGTCATTCACACATTAAGAAAGAAAAAAACAAATACATGCATGTGCATTTATATTTTGACTTCTTGTTGATTTTGATTTAGGACAGTGCATCTAGTGTGCGCTCTTTGCTCTATGTTGAAAGAATTTCATTTCTCTCTCCTTAGTAGCTAGGATTTTTATTACAAAAAGAAGAGTAAATGACTATTTATTATCTTAGGTTGCATATTTAGGAATTGTATATCTACATCACATGGTGAACCTTAAAGGCAAACTTCTTAAGAAATATCATCTGCAAAATAAATTCAGTGAACATAAAAATTCTTTGAAACCTAACACACAACATTTAGAAGTCTAGGCTAGAGACGTATTCGGACGTCGTAAGGCCTGGTAACTATCGCTTTCATCGTAGGTTTGGTCATTCCTCCTCTTTGAGACAACAAGTGCTAGTACAGAATTGTGCTCCCTCATACCATCAAGTACATATTGGGAGACCACAATAGGCTATATCCTTTATCCTTAGGAATCCATTCCTACCACCCTATCGATCGCAATGCACTGAACACAACATTCAGGAAGATTGACTGTCGTACCATAAAAAGTATTCTGTAGTTTTGCGATTGGTTTGGTAATCCCTCTATCTAGATTTCCATAGTAGTCTCTTTCATTCATTTTCAAACTCATTAAAAGAAAAGGTTCATCTGAGCACTTGTCACTTCAGGATCATTAAAAATCTAAGATTACTAGAGTCGTATTTAGCTTTTATTCGACTCTTAAAAATTGAAAAAACAAGTTGTGTCAAAGCGTCATAAAAATTTATTTTAATTGGAATAACTTCCCTATTTCCTTGTTGATCTTAGGTTGAGAAAATGGAGTCCACCAACCAAGGATTTCCCCTTGGGGGAAATCCTATCCCTTTATCCTCTTGGGGAGATGTTGGTGCACCTCATATGGCCACATTGTCCCTTCCAGGACTTAGAATTGTCCTGCCAGTATGGGTCTTCTCAACCTCTATTGTTCAAAGCACTGTGGTTCCTGAGTAATCAAATCAGCAACCAGATGATACTAGAGTTACCCCCGAACCTTCTACTTCGTTTGTTTCTCCCTCTCCTTCTTCCTCTTCGCTTGGTGAAGCTAGTAAAACTAAAAACCAAGTAATTGAGAAGAAGAAGAAAGGGAAGGAGAAGAAGAAGAACAAGCCAACGGTGGAAGGGGGCAACCAAGCATCATCTAGCAAAAATCCACACACTGCACCATCCAAACCTAAATCTCTATGTGTCATTTGTAAAGGGGGCCACTATCATCGAGATTGTCCTTACATCCCACAAATCTTAAGTGATTGGTCTCCTCACTTGCACAATCCGGTGTCCTCAACCTCTGACGATCATGTAGAAAGTACACCGTCAACTAGTGAAAGCAAAGTCATTGGACCGAAACCAAGATCTAAAATTCCTTGTAGACTGTGTGAAGGCGATAATGCCATCCACCATTGTCCCTTCCTAGAGGAAGCTAAAAGAGTCTTGGATAACCGTCCTGCTTCACCGCTACAGCTTCCTCCTGGATACAAGAAACTCTTGCCGAGTCCATCGCTAGTTGAAAATTCAACTAACACACCTTTTTGGTCGGTCAAAGCATCTATCATTGAAGATATACCCTCTGAGTCCACACCATACCAAAGTCAACAGGTTGAGACGGCAGTTGACCCAGTCTTGTCTTCAGAAGCTCTACCTTTAGATGATATAGTCACCAAAGAGAATGAGAACGACATCATTCAAATTCTCTTTGTAAACATAGACTCTGATGAACATGGGGGAAATCTACCCGTTCCTTTAATGTAGGAAGGAAGTTCGTCAGAGATGTATTTGGCCGTTTATTCAGTCCCACCTCCAAGCAACCTAGTTATTTCCTTCGACTGGAATCTACTAGGCAGACCCCGTCTACTGTCTAATGTACCATTCCGAATCATTGTACAAGCTTAGAAAATGGTAATGGTCTGTACTATCATAGATGAAGGGGCTTCTGTGAGTATCCTTTCCTCAACTGCTCGGAAAGTTCTTGGTTCGCCATCGCTTCTGCCTGAGATGCGAAATCTGACAGGCTTTGACAAAGGAACCATTCGACTGTTAGGGATCCTTCCAAATTTGCTATAAATTTGAGAAGGAAAACCATTTATTTGAATGTGATGGTAGTCCAAGGACCTTTAGCTTACAATCTACTCCTTAGGTGTGACTACATTTATAGCATGGGAACTATTGTTTCCTCACTCTTTTGAGTGATGTGTTTTCTGCATGAAGGCAAAGTGGTCCAGCTCATAGACCAACTTTCATTCCCTGTTCACACATAACTAATAGTCATGTGCCATCCCTATCTAGTCTTTTTGTGCAAGGAATGTCTCATCAATATCCAGTCTTTCCACCTAATGAGTGCGAGTGATTTGGTGATTATGACTGAAACCTAGGGCGCATGCACCCTGGTCTACTTCGGCAGGAAAACCCCAGTTATAAGATAGGTTTCTGCGTAGGAATATGACTAGTCTCACACACCTGTCCATGTAAGAAAATGGGATTAGACGGGAATAAGATTCCTCTGTTAGAAGGTATGCCTTTCCCAACAGAGCCAAGGAAGTGTTTTGTTTGCAAATTGAAGGGTAACCTGGAAACTCTACTTCGTTATACCTGGGGGCATGCAAACCTTTTTGCATGCAAGTGAAAAGCGACCATTTATTTTCTTAGTTTGTAGGTTCTTAACCCTTTGAACTCATAGGATTTTTCATTCCTAGCTTGCATAATGAAAGGATCCAGAGCAAAGTTTTGAATGGGGCAAGCTCCCTAAAAAAGGAACCTATCGATGAGACATCCTTATTATACGACTGGCACGAGCAATTTTACGCGAAGTTCAAGGTCGTTAAAAAATAAACCTAGCAATGAGTATATGTTCCACTAGAGTTTAAGCTCATTAAGAAATGAACCTACCTTCAGTAAATAACCATTGTGATCACATAATTATCAACTTTTGAGACTTGGTCGTGTTCTTACCATCACCTCCACTCTTTTTTAGCCGATCATACGCATCCATTTGATTGCTTACCCCTTTTGAGGAATAGCTATGATGAGTGATCCTATTAGCCAATTTCTTTACACTGTCATGATTGAAAAGTTCCAAACATTCCCTGGAACCAGCTGCTATCCAAAATATCACCTTTTCCTTAAAAAATGAGTCTCCTTTAAGCTCTTTTCATCTGACTTGTAAAATATGAAAAGATTGTCGGGCAATTGGCCTCTCCAGCTCATTAAAGTGATCGGAATTGCTATCCCTCCTCTATATTCTAATCTTTTTGGACCTGAGGGATCATTACACAAAAAAAACCGAGCACTTGTCTTGTTCGGCTCATTAAAACTATCGAAAAGTCATCCCTTTTGTATTATTTTATACTTTTTTGGACTTAAGGGATTATATTACGAGAAAGGGTTACTGGAGTTTCTTTTTTGACCCTTTTCAGACTCTCTAAACGTAATATTCCTAACCAATAATATTCCTCAATCCCCAGCAAAAACTCCAACCAAATATGTGCAAATGATATAATAACCCAGAAGTGATAAAATAACAGTGGAACAACATATAATAATGTGAACCAGAAATATAAGTAGATACACAAGAAATGCAGTGAGAAATGCTAAGCCATTTTATTATACTGAGCAATAAATGAATACAGGAGGTGATTAAATAGATGGCACCTCGACTTGCACAAGACAAGTGAAGAAATACTATCAGAATGACAAGAATGGCCTCTCTGTGTGGATGTTGTTGCTAGAAAACAAATGATGATTTGGGGCTAGTCCCTCCTCGGAAAACGTTGAAACTCTGGATTTTGGTTCTACTCAAGAAACCTAGAAAAGCTGAGAAATATTTCGTGGAATGGCCTCACACTGATCTGCGTCCTAGTTGATGGGAAACTATCGTGCTACTGTTGCTGTTGTAAATTTAATTAGGATTTGGGGTTGCTCCCCTCCTCAAAAAGGCTAAAACTCTAGAATCAGACTCTATTGAAGAAACCTAGAAAAACCCAGAAATATTTTCTAAAATGGCTGACCCCCAAAAATCACCCCCGTAGGGTTCTGCGCAGTTCCTCAAAGACGCTGATGAAACTATTGCTGAAATGTTGATGAAACTACTGCTGAAATGCTGATGAATCTACTGCTAGAATGCCAATATAAATACCTTGCCCGAGTAGGCACTCGAAGTCCCCCAGGACTAAGGGTCAGATCTCCGAATGAAGACACTCACTGCACTAAACAGTGTTGCAGACTAGCTGTTACACAAAAATATCGTCACCATGATTATTTGCAGTCAGTATGGGTCTATCATCACTTATACTAGCCTCCTAAGCAAGTCTCAGACCTTAGCTCTTCATGTCAAGCTTTGCAAAAGAGAGAAAGACATTGAAAATCAATATTACTTTGGTTCCGCACTTTCTCCTACTTTTACCTGCGGACCCGCACCCTTTGGTCATATTACCTGTGTACCTGCACGCTTTGTCTGTAAAGGGGTGGGTGCGTACCCCTGTAAAAGTAAAAAAGGCGCAAGTTTATCCTAAAAAACTCACTTTTGGGTTAATTATAGATGTTTCTAGAAGGATTTTGACGTGGATTGTTCGCTCCAAGGTGGTTCATGCATCCCAAAAGAGAAGGAGCTAATCCCTTGATAGGAGGAGCTATCCCTTTGAAGGAGGGCTTTATCCCTTTGAAGGAGGACCTAGTAACTTCCCTCCATTGCACTATAAATTAAGGCATTGGGTCAGTTGCTGGAGAGGTTAGAAGCTGAACATTTGGAGGGTAAATGCTGATGGAATTGGGACTTCCTAGTTAAAATTGAGAGGAGAGATCACATACCTTTTGGTTTCATTGGGAAGTGAGTGAAACTTGTCAAAGTAGAGGAGACTTCTTGTCGGACCCTGGGAGGAGCTTGTACAACATCAAGGCACACGTTTTAAAGTTCTTCTTTCATTTGAATTAATACAATCAGATTCATTTTTCTCAACAAATTGTCTTATGTGGTTTGTTTCATAATCTCCTTGATCATTATGATGAATATGCTTTATGATATTGGCTTTTCAGGTGCTATTTAATCTGGTTTGCTTATTTGTGTTTGCAGACTTACACATCAAGGAAGCTCATTTGGAGCTAGGGAGCGAGGCTTCCACAAACTTGCATTGGACCCAAGGTAGGCCTAAAACACTTGTTTGCCTTTATTTTTAATCGCATATTTAGAGAAAGATAGTTTTTGGTTGGCTTGCTTGTCACTAGATATCTTTAGATACTAGGAAGGTCAATCTTGTCCGTGACCTCGACTCATTCCACGTGACAAAATGGCGACTCCACTGGGGACTTGATTTTTTTCCTTGTTTTCACTTTGACTTGAGAAACTTTCCTTTTTGTTTCTGTTTCCGACTTGTTGTGTGTGGAATTGGGTGGATTTAGTAAATCTAGGTTTTTTTTGGCTTTTCATAACTTTAGGAGAAGTCTGCATCCTGTGCTTGTATCACAGGGCATACCTCTACGCATGTTTACTTTGCACACAGAGCGTGCACGCACCTGTGCAAACTCTGAGCCTGCGGACCCTGCTAAATTTTTGAAAAACATGTTTTTTCCTCTTTTAATTAGTTTTATCTTGTTTTAGGTGTTTTTATCCTCTGCCTAGACCTGCTTGTGACTTGTCAAAAGCTTTCCTTGGTCTAATTTCATTGGTGTTAGGGTTTTAGGTGAAATTCCTAGAAGTTTTGGTTTCCGGTCTTGATTTTCATTTTGGTCGTGTAGTAGCTCAGAGCTTAGAAGCATAGAAGCCTCAGATCACTTTGGTTTTTACTGGCCTTCTTATGATTCTAACCATTTGTAAAATCAACCTTTGTTGAGGAATCCATCTTGAGTTTTCTCTTTCCAAAATTTCGAAAAGCTTGTGTTAAAAGTTTGGATTTCACTTTTACAAAAAAAACAAAAGATTGCTTGTTTTTTGACTGATTTGTGATTCTGGACAAGTTAGTCCTTGGTTTGCTTATCGCCAAGTAAAACATCATTGAAAAGACAAAAACATTTTGTAAGCTTTTAATTCAATTAGTTTTTTATAGTTTGTAGATCTTAAGATTTTCTTTGTTCAGAGTTTTCTCAAGATTTGCTTTAGTCATAGTTTTGAGTGTTTTTATAAAAATACAAAAATCTCCTTTGAAAAAGTTTGTTTTGGTAGCATTTTAGCGTTTGAATGAAAAAGGAAATTCTTGTGCAAATAACTAGTTGTCTCGTTTTGAGTGCATTGGAACAAAAACTCTTCTTTAAATTTGTTCGTTAAGAAAGATTTGTGTTTACACGCATTTGCATTCTCAAACTCTTTCCTAGCTAGAAGTTCATTGAAGAGAAAGGATTGTTTAATCATCTTAAGTGAATATTTTTAGTGATTTTAAGTCGAGTCTTCACACCACGAATTTCATCTCCGTACCTCTTGACTTAATAAAAACCAATAAAAGTAACGCTTAAAGTAAAATTAATCTAGAAATCTTTTTATTTCTAGGGTTCTATTACACCAACATAGCTTAGGTTAGTGTCTTGGAGTAGGGAGTACTTAACTCTCCAAGATAGTAAAAAAAACAAGTAGATGTATCTTGCGGTAGGAGACAAATCCAATTGTTGCATCTATGCTCTGGGAAAGCTCATCTTAAAGGAGAAGCGCGAGATCGTGTCTGAACTAGTGTGGGAATCAATCCTTCCTCATTGGGAACGACGCCAGATATTCACGTATTAAAAATGGTAAACCTCATACTAAACATTGTCGAGGAGCCTGGGGTCACTTGTTCGTAAACCTTGGTTTATGTCAAGGAGCCTTCAAGGGGATTGAGCTTGTTACTCTGCCTTTGCGTGCATATCGGATTGTAGACTATTCCCCCAGGTATATTTGTTTCTGTTGGTAACCATAGTGACCATATTCTATAGGATTCTTCCTAAGGTGAAGGTGGCGGGATGATCCCACTGTACCTAGAGCAGACGTCGGCTAGACTCACTTGGATTTTTTTGTTGGTTCTCTTCACTCGAGACAGTTGAGTGGAGAGACTTGTGCCAGTCTGTTCATTAAGCAGGTTACTGGGGTAACTGTTCCAACTACTATTTCTGTATCGAACTCTGCGACGTTGGATTTCATCACCAACTAGTGTTTTCGGTACGGAAAGTTACTATTTGTGTGTGATTGATCTCCTAGATTCTTTAGGCGTGTGATTCAATTTGTTTGGTTCTTTAGAGGCTTTAGGTGGTTTTCATTGAGATTTTTACTTTGTTTGCATGTGAAGTAGTTAAAAGTCTTCAACTGTGGCTGAATTACCAAGGCAGTCCCGTAGACTTTGGGGCCAATTTCCTGATTTTGTAAACGTGGCTGAGTTACTAAGGAAGTCTCATAGGCTTCGGGAGCCAACCTCCTGAGGAAGTACCGAGCCATCTTGAAGGCTTGAAAGTCCTCATAACTCCTAGAGACAGTAGAGTGCGGTCACCTAAAGAAGGAGAATCTTCTTTGATAGTTCATCATGATTCCCAACCATTAGTAGTTTCAGAAGTTACTGGTAGTGTTGCATCTACTAGTGATATAGGTGAAGAACCTAAAATATCTGAACCCAAATGTGAAATTGCTGCTACTCCCATATTAGAGTTTGCTTCTCTAGCTTCTAGTGGTCCTAGTTCACCTAGGGTAGAAACAATAATTACCCAAGATCTTCCTTCTGGACTTATAGCTATTGAAGAACTTTCTATTTCGAGCAACGAAGAAAGCATTCCTTTTCCAGAAGATCAACCTATCTTAAACCTTAGGGAGCGTGAATCAATCTTTTACAGTCCACCTAGGAGCAGTGCTTGGTATCATTCATTGACTAATTTTTTGGAAAACCCAGGACTAAGTTTTTCGCCACCTCGTATTTTTTATCACCCAACACCTAGAGATTACTATCCTTCGTTGAATATGTCTAAGTAGTCATCCATGTTTTCTCAATCTCCGGAAGCCTTTTTGTACGACGGTCCTTCTGTTCGCGTTGGGTATCAGTCCATGTCTAGTACTTTTTTGGGAGCATCTCCTCAACGTATTGAACAAAATTTATTAACTGGAAGTAATGGTACTAAACCGTTGAGTGTAGAAGATATTCTCATGATGTCAGGTTCTATTCCCAATCCTCAACCACAAGGTGGCCAGTCTCCACTTGGGGGGCAACCCCAAGGTACCCAGTATGTGCCTGGGGGGCAACCTCAAGGTACCCAGTATATACCTGGGGGGCAACCTCAAGGTACTCACTTTTCACCTGGGGGACAACCTCAAGAATAGTACATACCTACGGGACAGTACGTTCCTCAAGGTCAACCCCAGACTCAGTATGTACCTCAAGGTCAACCTCAGTATCAATATGTACCTCAGGGTCAACCTCAGTATCAATATGGACTTCAAAATCAACCTCAATATCAATATGTACCTCAAGGTCAACCCCAGTATCAGTACATGCCTCAGGGTTACCAACCCCAAGGTCAGTACCCAGCTCAAGGTTACCAACCACCTTCGGGTCAATCATATTATCAACCCTACCCTCAACCCAGTTATAGTCCTCAATATCCTCAACCTATTATGGGTCCATACCCCGAAATTAACTTAGTGTGGGATCCATCACAATCCCAACAGGTCTTGCAACCGAATGCGCAGTTGTCATCTCAAACTGGACAACCCTTGGTCTCTGGTTCATCCCAGCAACCTGTCCAGTCTACTATTCAAACTTCTGCACCTTCTGTAGTTTCTCAGTCTGGGCCTATTACGCCTTGTACTCCGCCTCAAATGTCTGTTGCAACTACTGCAACATCTGCTCCATCTACCCCACCTTCTTTTGGAGTATCGATAGCTCTGGTTTCTACTGTCCCTATATCTACTCCTCAGACATCTTTACCTCATTCTAGACCCACGGTCCACACTTCGGTTCAGATGCTTGTAGGAAGTATGGTTGTCACCACTCAACCTCAATATAATCAACAACCGTACCAAGGACAGTACCAATACGGTCCTACTACGCAGCAACCAACTTATAAGTATCAACCATACCCTGGGTATACGTATCAACAACCTCAACAACCCTAGTATGGTCCGGTTAATCCTGGTTTTCTTGGAGGTCAAAATATCCCAAATGTGATTCCAATTCCTAGTTATCCTGGATATCCTCCTCCTGGGGCTGGTCTGCAGACCTAGAGTTTTAGGGACCCTAATTGTCAGTTACTGTTTATCGCAACTTTGGACTTGCCTGACTTGACGCACCTTACGAATGATACAATTAACTAGCTTCAGTATTGGCAGCCAATGCTGCATAAGTTTCCCAGTGATATTCCTAAGTTCGAAGGTAAGCCGCGAGAGGACCCGTTGAACCATATGATGACTTATCATCTCTGGTGTGCGTCTAATTCCATTTCAGATGATTCAATTCGTTTACGACTTTTCCACTGCACTCTAATTGGTCTTGCGGCCAAGTGGTACATTGAGTTAGCACGAGCCACTTTTTATAACTTTAGTTAGTTAGCTACCTCGTTTTTAATTCATTTTCAGTTGTCGGTTAGATATGACAATGGCACGGAATTAGTATCTTCGTTAAAACAGTCAACGTCCACTTACATTTCAGATCATATCCATGAACGGAGACGTTGACGCCGTTTAGTGAAAGTTTTTATCCCGGATCAGATCTTAGTTGAATGGTTTGTAAAATCTTTACTGCCCAAGATCATTGAGGATGTAGCTAAGGCCGGAGTAGTTACTAAGGAGCAAGTAATTGCTCAAGCACAGTACCTGGACTTAGTTTATACTCAGTTAGGTACATTACATGAGAAAATCCCCCATCTACCCAAACAAAATCAAATCGCTGCTGCTCCTTCAGGGTCTCATGCCGCTGATGGTATGATTGGTATGGTTAATACCAAAAGTAATAAGAATTCTTCCAAGAATTCTTCTCATATCATAACCTTGCCAGATTCCCTGACAGGAGAATCTTCCGCGGAACTTTTTGCCGATATTCACGTTGTAGAGTCATCTACAGCTAAATCAAAAACCGTTGGTAAGAAGAAAGGGAAGAAGAAGAATAAAACAGATAAGAATTCGAAAGAGAAACCCAAAAAAGAAGAATCAACTGATGAAAAATGCAAACATCGTTATCCGTGTCTCATCTGCAATGAAGAACATTATACAAGAGACTACCCTCATCGTGCAGAGGTTGCGAAAATTGTTAAAGGTTCCCAAACTCCTACTATCTTGAAGGATCCTTTTCCAGCTCAAGACAATAAGATGATAGGTTCGTCCTCCAATGCCAATGAAGAACCCATATTGATGATGTCCCATGTTAGGATTGTGACTCGATTGCAAAATTATGGCAGTAAAAGTCCTGTTGATGGTAAAGAAGCAGAATCTTCTCATTCGAACCCATAAACCTCAGCTCCCAGTTCCAATCCACTACAGATCGAGAAACCTAATCCAGAATTAATAATCAAACCGCCCGCCAAAGGTATACTTCGAAATTCTTCTTTCAATCCACATGCGAGAGCGGCTCAGAACTATAACATTGTTGAGGATTTAGTTGTTTCCCCCTTAGCAATGTCACCTTCGGAAGTGTTGCAATCCTGGCCAGCACAACGCAAGTTACATTTTTTGGCTATAGGAGTTGTCGATGTTCAAGACCCGAACCTTATAATCTTCGATCTAGAAAATATTGCACCACACTTACCTCATCAGATGGTTGTCCAGATTCCAGTGATAGTAAAAAACAGACCTGTTCATAGGACTGTGATCGATGAGGGAGCTTCGACGTGTATTATGTCGATACAGTGTTGGAGATCACTTGGTTCTCCTTTACTAAATCAATCCCCGACAATTCTGAAGGCCTTTGATGGCTGTGGGTTCCATCCTTTCGGCATTTTACAGGATCTACCTATAGGGGTTGAAGGTAAAACCGTTAATCTAGATGTGGAAGTGGTTGATGCCCCTCTAGATTACAACCTTCTCTTGGGTCATAGTTGGTCTTACACTATGACAGCTCTTGTTTCATCGGTCTTTCAGTTTATAAAGATTCCTCATAATGGAAAGATCGTAACCTTAGACCAGTTGTCATACTTTTCATCTAACCTAGCCTCTGCTGAGAGCATTCAGCATGTTGGTAAAGCGACGATCCCTTATAAGGATGTTGGAATAGGGCTACTTAAAGATTCCAGTTTACTTGGCACTTTTCCTTTTCCTCCTATCAACGCATCGTCTTCTACTGCAACCATTCATATGATTTCATCAGAAACCATTGTTAATGATGATCCTTGGATCATACCGTTTGAATCTAAGATAGAATCATTTGGTACTTTTATGCCTTTGAGTCCGTATGAACTTGCGTATCAGACTGTGCAGTCGTTTTCCGACACAACATCAACCCAAATCGACTTAATGAATTTGGTCCATGAGGAATCACTTTTGACATCAAACTCAGATTTAATAATGTTTTCAGAACTTGTTCAAACAGATGAGCAAATTCGTGAAATCGTATGCGTCGATGAGTTACCATGGGAAGCTCTTCATCACAGATCTTCATTTTTACCCAAGAGCGATCGCTTTGAAAATGATTTTTCATCAATTTTTACGACTGAATATGTTAAGGACTC
This sequence comes from Pinus taeda, assembly GCA_000404065.3. NCBI lineage: Eukaryota > Viridiplantae > Streptophyta > Pinopsida > Pinales > Pinaceae > Pinus > Pinus taeda. Next base: position 124,458 of record APFE030012216.1, read on the forward strand.
TTAGAATCCAATGAAACATCCCAATTCTGAGTTAAAATTGGGAAATATTTCTCGAACTATTCCCCTTGACATTTCAGTCAAGCCTGGAATTGTTGAAAACGTTCATATAGGTGCCTCTTGTACGGAAGATGAAATTCAAACATATAAGGCCCTATTTCAAGAATTACGCGATGTGTTTGCCTGGTCATATGAGGAAA
>APFE030012220.1:0-17179 GCA_000404065.3 Pinus taeda
TTCTTGATCAATGAATTCCTTCAAGCCGTTATCCTCTAGCACAACTTTCAGCCTATCCCTCTAGGCTATAAAATTTGATTTTCCTTCCAAGGCATACTCAAGCTTCAACCCATGGAACACCATCTACCGATCGTAATATATGTATGTGATTTTAACCTTCACCTATAACCCAGAAACTCAAAACTTCAAAATCTCCTCTAGAGAGTTTATTTTAAATGAACGATATATCCTTCATATAAACTTTGATTTGGCCAATCTTTTTTTTTGAATTTGGGTATATTTTCGCAAGGAATCCAAATCGGCAATTTGTTTCTAAAAATTATGCATAGAAATTCTCAAAAAGTCTCTACAACTTTTCGGCCCAAAAAATAATCTTTCTCCAATGCCATGTAGAAAAACCTGTAGATTCACAAGCTCATGTAATCTACCAAAACAAGAGACAAGAATCTACTCCTACTCTTTATAGTGGGATACCATAAACATCGAGCAAACAATAATCAATAGAGGAAGAGAATCAAAGGCACATAACACAATAAGTATCTGGGGAAAGCCACAGCTCAAAAACCCACTATATGTTTTTTATTAATACAAAAAATCAAGATGAAATTACAATGCTTGTTCTCTCTAGAACAATCCCAACGCTCAAAAATTCAATCTCCAACTCATAAGCAAGCTTAAGGCCAAAGCTTAGCCAATTCACAAGCTCTCGAAGTCTCTATTCCAGTGTATAATTCCTATGAAGGTTAGCTTGTATTTAAAGGGATATGAATCCTCTAAAAATAGTGCAATCCCTCAAGGATCAGTTCCTGATTGCATGCACTATTACTGCAACTCAGAAAAATCTAAAACAAATAGTGCATTGTCCTATTGTGGCCAGCAACAACCCCCCTTCTTATTTAGTTATTTCTAATACTAAATAAGTGGGGACCGTTATCCATAAAATTCAAGAAATAAATTAGGACTTGTATTTCCTTTTTGAATAAATCTTACTAATCATAAAACTTAGAAGAATACCCAAAAATCCCCAAAAGACTTGAGTTTTGTGATAAGCTCGAACAAGACCATTCCCTTAATAAAAGCATCACATCGCAAAAAGGGTAAAGGATGCCTTCCGACAAGCGGAATCCTAAGATTGTGAAATCGCGATGCGAGATCATCCATCAAAAGACTCTCATCGCATTGCATGCCTCAAATATCACTTAAGATGAAATGCCTCAAACCACCGATATGCGATGGCGAATCTCGCAGATCGCATTTTGCAAAAAATACATTGTAACACATAATTGCCACATGCAATGAATTTTTGATACTGCGATCTGCAATATTGCGATCTGCGATATGGTGATCTGCGATATTGCGAATAAAATTGCGAAATTGCCTTATCGTAGATCTGCAGGGCTCATTGTTCGAGAAAACCTTTCCATAAACCGATGCCCAGCTATGCGCTTTAATGATAATTAATGAGTTAGTTGGACATCATTAATGAAATATGGTTTTGATTTGATCGAGGAGCCATTTCACGTAAGGTGATATATTTTATATGTTTTTGGCATTTAAAGCTTTCCCGTTACCTTTTTCCTATCTTTATTCTTGCCTCATTTGTAAACTGCAGGAGTGAAAAGCAGAGAAGTGTACATAGCAGTATTCAGGATATTATGGGAAAGAAGGGTAAAGCTCCAAGTTCTGAAGATAAAGAGATGATGCCCTTGTACACAGACACCACCTATAACAGAGTTGTCAGTATTACTACTTGGGAAGGCATGTACAGTTTACTTGAGGAAGAAAATCCCATGTTAATGGAGGTTACAGCTACTGCTGGCTCACATGGGTCATTTTAGGTGTCTATTACAGAACTAGCATGTTCTTTCTTGCACCAGATAGTGGCGAGACCCAAAATCCTTCCATACACGAACGTGGTCAAATGGGTACTAGATAGTGTTGATGTCACGAATAGAAAATTTAAGACTCAAAACCAAGATTGTATGAAGTCGTTCTTTCCATAAAAATTAAGGTTTACCTTAAAAGGCGCCCAAGAGGGCAAAAGTAGCATAATGGAAGACTAGATCAGGAAACCAAGGCAGTTTCTGATGCGCGATTAGTGGCACCTAGCACTAATCACACATCACCAGGCAAAACCTCCTAAAATCGAAAGCCTCTAATTGCTTAGTCGCTTGTAAGCTCAGAAATTTGTAGGAAAAAAGTGTTAAAGGCAAGAGGTAAAACTTGAACTCAAAACCAGTGGTATTTATCTTCAAATAGTATGTAAATGTCTACCAAATGTATAGCATCTATAGACAAGCTGGAGATAGAAGGCTCAAGACAAGGCAGAGTCCACCAAAAAATTAACCGAGTTGAATTTGGATTCTTACTAGATGTACTTGGTAAAACCACACAGCCAGTGCATGACTCTCAAATGTATCATTCATTTTACCGAGAAGATGGCACTAGCTCTTACCGATTTTGTTTTCATAGGACAACTAAAGTCGGAAGTTGGTCAGCCAACTCTGCTCAAGCAAACGTTGAACACTTGTGACTACAAGGAACATATACATAGATAGTTAGTTATTAGTTTTAGTTTTAGATTCAGTTTTAGTTTTAGTTTTTCTTTATTTTTGCCTAAAATGAGGACGGTCATTTAAATCGTATCCTACATTTTTGTAATAGATTATTTTTAGATTTAGCTAGTAGTATTTAAACCCTTCTCATGCATTTAGAGAAGGGTCCATAAATTTATCAAAAACTTGTCCTCAGAACATGCACTTTTGCACCCTCCGAGGAGGTTTTGATGAATGAATGGAACACGATTTATTGATATTTGCATTTAATATCTACTATTGATGTTGCACTTTTTTACTCTTAGTGGATGTTGGAATTAAGAGGAGATAGATCATTATTGCTAGAGCTCATGAGTAGAACTAGTTATAAATGGTACTTTTATCTCTTAACAAATTCTGCTTATGTGTTATGGTGATATTCATGTTTAGTTGTTTATGTATGAATTCTTAAATGCTTGAGTTATGATTTGGCACCTTTGTATGGTGATAGCTATTTATTTATGCTTAGTATATGAGTGACTTCTTATGTGATATGTTTTCCACAACTGTTTGGATAACTTTTTATACGAAACAGTTCATCTTTATTGAATTCCTTTCTTATAGTGATTGAATGATCTTTATTACCAATTGCTGTAGAAACTATTTTTGATCGTATAATTGAAAGATCAAATCCCGGGATAGTTTTAGAATTAGATATTTCAGTTAGAATACAATTGCATGTCGTTAAATTAGATTTAGAATCAAAGAATTTTACTTAGAAGTTATTAGAAAAGAAATATCAATTCTCAACACACACACACATAAATTGGGAAACTGGTCCCATATCCCCAGTCGGACCCACTACACCAAACGGAAAAGGAGCTGCTAACCAAGGTCCAGACTGGGTGGGTACCCCCCTTGTTGTAGACCTAATTTTCGGGGCTTCAACATATTTGGTGCTAGAGGGAGGTGCCCGAACTATGAATGGCAAGTAAATCTAAATCTAAATAACATTCTAAGAGTAAATCACCCTGACCATCTCCTCTAACTTCTCCATCGCATTTAGAATCTTCAAATCCTGAGTGAGAAGTTGATAAGAGAAACAACCACAGCCAAAAACCCAAATATTTCAGAGAAATCTACTATTGAACCTCCTGAAGCTGAATCTTTGATCCATAAACTTCAGCAATTTTCAATATCTCCTCAAAAATCTAAAAAATCTCAAGGTAGTGTAACTTCGTAATATAACCCTTCTCATCCCCTTACCAGATTGCAGAGTGAAAATTTTGGTATCGAACCAACTGAATTACCTCTACCTACAAGGAAGCAAGCAAGTAAATCACCTAAAGGGTATGATAGTGAGACTCTTTCATCATCATCATCCATCTCAACCTCTCCATCGTGAAGTGAACCATCCACTCCACTTCAAATCATCGTCCACCATACCACAGGAACTTTGAAATCTCCTTCTCAATCATCTAGAATTGTAATATCCTCATCTTCCCAACTACAACGATCATATTTTGCACTTTCCTCTGTTAGCAGTTCAATGATAGCCCAAATACCATGGAAAAGCCAAGGGGCAGTCTTAATGCCTATGCCCTTGAGTCAATTACCGGCCCATCCCGAAAAATTGCTGCCTAAGTTTAATCTTGAAGGAGGCATGCTAACAGAAGAACACATAAACAATTTCATGTTATCCATAAATCTCAATGGGGTTACTAATGAAGACGTTGTCGTTCAGCTTTTTCCTTACACTTTGCAAGGAGCAGCTGGATCATGGTATTTCTCATTACCATCCGGGTCTATTACTAGTTGGGATATTTTCCAAGAACAATTCTTGACTAAGTTTGGTGATGGCAGGTCCACTGCAACATTAATCAATGACCTGTTTAACCTTAGGGCTAAGTCAAAGGAACCTATCAAATATTTCAACTCACGTTTTAACAAACTGTTGAACAAAATCCCTACCGCTTCCAAACCTAGTGAAGAAGTCTGAAGTGAATGGTACATATCGTGCAATCTTCGTTGATAGTGCTAACAAAACAACTTTAGCTGACAATATGAAGTAAGCAATAGCAGTAGAGAAACACATCATAGCTCTAGAAAAGAAAAACGTCGTTGAAGAACATAAATCTAAGAAGGTTTATTTCAAAGAAGATCTAAAGAAAAAACAGCCAAAAGACGCATTTGATTTAGAGGGATTGCAGAAATTTTTGAAAACCATGTCTAATGAAATGGTTGACATAAAGAAACAAGTAGCAAAGACTTCTTCTAAAAAGCCTTACCAGCCTTATAGTAGAAATACTTCAATTGATTCAAAGCCCCCCAATGCTATTACTAATGCTGAATCAGAAGAAGAGGAAATCTCTAACGAAGAGCCTACTGATGAAGAAGAAGTCGTAGAAGTAGAAGGTATGTGGGATTTCATCCTACGAGATGAAGAGGATCAAGAGGCATCGCCAATTAGTACTAGAAGTAGAAATCAACTTGATCCTCCTCAATCTACTTCTAAGCCAAAGAGCGTAAGCTCAATGACTAAGGATAAAGTTGCAGCTAAGAAAACATCACCCAAAGTGACTCAAGCAAGCCCAATCCAAATATATTCACCAACCCCATCTAAAACATTGATTGTCTCTAATGAAATGGAGTATAGTATCATAGAAGACATGAAGAAGACTAGGGCTAACATCACTTTTTATGAATTGAGCAAGTTAAAACATCAAAAAAAGCTCATTTTGAAAGAATTACACACAATACCAATTGCACCTATGCCTGCCACTGTAATCTCACAAGCTTCCCACAAGATGGGAAGACCTCCAAATACTATGACTAGTAAAGTTGATCCTAACGACATCGCTTAATTGGAGGAAGGCCAAGATCTCATATTCCACCATTTCTTCTTACTTATGAAATTCTCAATAAAAATTTTCATAATTGTTTAGTTGATTTAGGAGCTTCATCCAATATCTTACCTAAATCAATATGAGCAAAGTTGAATGTTCAACCCCAAAAATAAATAGTGCGTATAGTTCCGCTGGACCAGTCACAGGTTGAAGTAATCAGAGAACTAAATGAAGTTACCATAAGGCTGTCATCTAATCCAAAGGTATGTCAAGTTATCAATATTTTAGTTGTAGACGTTCCAGAATTCTATGGCTTAATTCTTAGCAGTGATTGGTCTAAAAAGCTTCATGGATATTTTGCAAATGATTGGTTGCATATGTGGCTCCCTTACAATGGCAAACCAAATCAAATAAAGGTTGAGCGAGAAAGACATCAAAAATACATAGTAATAGAATTGGAAGGAGAAAATGAAGCTGTAGGATACAACGAAAATATAATTGGAAACTATTCTGTTGATTCTTTCATAGGAAATTTTAATGCTCATACTTCACCCTACTTAGAACATTCTGTTTTATCTCAAATGGAAAATTTTTCTCAAATAGATAGTTCTAAGTGTGTTAATTTTATAGATAATCCTGTAAATAAATCTTTATTTTGGAAGTTATTTTTTGATGGTTCTAAGTCTAACGAGGGAGCAGGAGCAGGATGGGTATTAGTTAGTCCAGAGGGAAACAAAATTGTGTTAACTTGCAGACTCAAGTTTTATTGCACCAATAATGCTGCAGAATACGAGGCTTTAATCCAAGGATTATACAAAACAATCAGACTAGATATCAAGTATCTACAAGTCTTTGGAGATTCTGAAATTGTTATCAGATTGGTACGCAATACTATACATTGTCTAATAGGTCATTTAAAACATTATCAATCTTTAGTACAAGATCTGACCGAACATTTTATAGCATTCAATATTTCATCAATTCCCAGACTCCAAAATGTTAGTGCTGATCTCTTGGAAAATTTAGCTTCCAAGTTTATTCCCTCAAAGGACTTTAGCCCTGATAGATTCTCAATTGAATTAATTTTTATACCCTCAATTCCTGATAACATTACAAACTAGAGAATTTTCAATGATGATTTTGATGTTGTAAGCTTCCTCACATCAGAGGGATCTTACAATAGTCAGATTATAGATGAAGACCAACATGACAAACAATTGCAACAAGATAGCACTAACAATGCTATGCCAAAATCAGTAGTCAAATTTCAAGGCTTATACGATTTAAAAGATCGATTCAAAAGATCTACAAATTCAAAACATCAAAGTTCAACTCTGAACTATAAATTAGTAAACCTAGGAACTAATACCAAGCCACAGAATACCAATCTAGGTCTTGGCCTAGTCCCTAAAGAAAGATTAGCATACGTTCATCTCTTGAAACAATACAAAAGTGTCTTTACCTGGAACTACGATGAACTTAAGAGTTACAACACTTCTATCATTCAGCATATAATCCCAATGATAGATGATGAAAAACCTGTCTAGCAAAAGCTGAGAAAGATCCATCCTAACCTAGAAAACTAGATCAAATCTGAGCTCAATAAGTTATTGAAAGCCAAAACCATTTTCCCTGTGCGACATTCGAAATGGGTTTCCAATATGGTTCCCATTAGAAAGAAAAACGAAGACATTAGAATTTGCATTGACTTTCGAAATTTTAACAAAGCCTGCCAAAAGGATAATTTTCCTTTACCTCCCATGGAGCAAATATTACAAGAAAATGCAGGATTAGAATTAATGTCCTTTTTGGATGGTTTCTCTGGCTATAACCAAGTTTTAGTTCACCCTGATGATCAATTAAAGACTACATTCAGAACCAAATGGGGCACTTACGCATATTAAGAGATGCCTTTCGATATGATTAACATTGGTGCAACATTTCAAAGAGCCATGGACCTCACATTTAAGGGATTAGTAAACAAATCAATATTAATCTACTTGGATAATATAACTGCATATTCCAAAAAATGAGGTAATCATCTCAGAGATTTGAAATAGATCTTCCAACGTTGCCAAAGGTACGAAATTTCACTAAATCCGTAAAAGTTTTTTTTGCATTAAGTGAAGGAAAACTTCTTGGATTCATAGTGTCAAAATTTGGGATCCATATTGATCCCAATAGAATCAAGGAGATTTCTGAATTACCCTTGCCTCACAACAAGAAAGCTATGCAATCCTTCCTTGGCCATATTAATTTAGTAAAGGTATTTGTTCCTGACTTTTCAAGGATTGTATCTCCCTTACAAGCAATGATTAAAAATAATGCAATTTTCAAATGGGGCCAAGATGAATATGAAGCATTCAATCTAATTAAACAAGCGATTTTTAATGCCACATCTTTAGAAACTCCAAATTTTTCAAGCACTTTCATTTTATATACCTTTTCCTCTGATAAATCATATGATGCGATACTCACTCAAGCAAATCAAGACAAGGCGGAAGCCCGAATTGCCTTTTTCAGCTCAAATCTACAAGGGGATGAATTAAATTATTCTAACATCAAGAAGCAAGCTTACGCCATCTTCAAAGCAATCAAACACTTCAAACCCTTCTTGCTCAAAACCCATATAAAAATCATAGTATCGTTTCTATTGGTAAGAAATATTTTAGTACAGAAAGATGTGGATGAAAAGAGAGCAAATTGGGTTACCGCTTTACAAGAATACAACATCGCGATTAAACCAACAAATATTATAAAAGGTCAATGTTTTTGTAAAATTCCGGCTGGAGCATCGCATATTTCTGAAACACCATATTCAGAAGCACAAATGTATGAGGTAAGCCTAAACGATATTGAATCATTATACGTTGATATCATATTTTACCTAAAGAAAAGATATGCTCCTTCAAACATAGATTATACAAATAAAAGAGCCCTAAGGTTTAAGGCTAAGCAATATCAACTCATAAACGATGTACTTTTTAGGATAAATTATGATTATGTTCTCCTTTGTTGTCTTGAGAAAGATGAAGCTGAAAAAGTGTTGCAGGAACTCCATGATGGACCAGCAGGTGGACATTACGCTGGAGATGCTACAGCACATAAAATCCTACATGTAGGATATTATTGGCCTATACTATTCAAAGATGTGCATAGCTATGTGAGGAAATGTCAAGTTTTTCAAACTGTTGTTGGGAGACAAACGAAGCCGTCATTACCTTTGCAGCCAGTCAACATTGAGCAGCCTTTTGATCAATGGGGATTGAATATAATAGGTGAGATCATTCCTCACTCTTCTAAATAGCATAGGTATATCGTTACAGCTACAAATTATTTTACTAAATGGGTAGAAGCAATTCCTCTCAAGACAACCAATGCCAAACACATCATTGATTTCATAGATCAGTTCATAATCACCAGGTTTGGTTTGCTATCTGCTTTAATGTTTGATAATGCATTGTATTTTTCTGGTAATACTCTGACTGAATTTGCGCTCAAAAGAGGTTTTAAACTTAAATACTCTGCCAATTATTATCCACAGGGGAATGGATTAGCTGAATCAACGAATAAAAAATTAATTAGAATCACTAAGTGAACCATTGACTAGAATCATAAGAATTGGCACAAATCTTTAACATATGCTCTATGGGCAAACCGAATAACACAAAAAGCCTCCATTGGCACTTCTCCCTTTAATTTATTTTATGGGAAAGAAGTGGTCCTTCCAACTCATCTAGAAATTCCCTCTTTGGCCTTAGTTCAATTTATTGATGAAACACCAACTTCGTCCTTACAACTAAGGTAACTGCAAATCCTTAAGCTAGAAGAGCAAAGAGAACAGGCTAAAATAACCCATGTGCATCATCAAGCACTAGTAAAAGCCTCTTTTGACTCAAACATGATGTTTAGAAAGGACTTTCAGATAGGGGATCTAGTTTTAAAATGGGATAAGGCTCATGAGGAAATGGCCAAACATACAAAGTTTCAACAAATGTGGCTTGGCCCTTTCCAAATCGTAGAAATCGTAGGTTCATCTACCTTTATGTTACAAGATTTAATAGGAAAAAGAGAATCTTTACCTGTTAACAGACAAATCCTCAAAAAATACTTTGTATAGGAGATCATTCTTCTATATTTTTGTAGATTAGTTTTTCCTTTATTTTAATAATAAAACTAGTTGTGAATAGTTACATTTGGAACTCATGAGAAAAAACAAGTATTTCTCTTAGATTTTATTTTATTATTATTATTATTATTTTTTCCACTTGTATAAATAGAACTGATTTAGAAGATTGAACATTATTATTGTAAGATACAGTCAAAGGGCTATAAGCTTGAAAATTATACTACTTTCAACTTTATAAATTTTGATAAAAAGCACCTTTAGTTGGAATTTGTTTTATATCAGTTAAATGAAAGGTATCAATATCAAAACGAAGATTCTCTGTAGAAAGGCTATTTCCAAAAAACTCTACCATTGTCGCCTAGAGAAATTCTTAAAGAAAACAATAATTTCCTCCCCACCTAGGAAATTACGAGCTTCAAGGAATAATCCAGAGATACACTTTAACTTAAAGAATAAGATGTCTCATCACGAGACGACTTATCATGATCATAGATATTATAGCTTGGTGACTTTGCCAAAACTGCATACCACAACAGGGTGATGACTCAATATTGTTGCAATCAAAAGACAAGGTGTCTCATCACAAGCCAGCTTGTTCAACAAAGTTATAAATCAAGTGAGTGGCACTGTCATAATTTGGCTGCCAAACCAAGGCATTTTTCTTTAAGGATTAAAAGAAAATTAAAAAGCAATAATTGTGAATATGGATTTCCCTTTGAAAATCGTATATTTCTCTAAGTAGGATATAGGATCATTGTTGGGTAACAGGTAACCCTGTCAAGGCTATAAATGTCTGCTGGCAGCAGAGGCTCTACCTACGACAAATGAGCATATTTAAAACTGATTTACAGAGAAGCCTTTATTTTTATCTTTATAAACTAAGTAGTGACTGATGTAGATACAATGACTAGCTCTAGGAAGTAAATAAACAAAGTTGACATAGAAGAAATAAACTATCATTGACGGCTGAAAGCATGGTGTACTTTATCCTTCTATAGTAAGGTTTGATTTTCTAGAAACAATTCTGTTTTGGAAGTTTAGAAAATTCAAAAGAGAAGCAGAGATAACTGGTTCTTCCACGTGAATTGCTAATTGTTGTGGCTAGCAACAACCCCCCTTCTTATTTAGTTATTTCTAATACTAAATAAGTAGGGACCCTTATCCATAAAATTCAAGAAATAAATTAGGACTTGTATTTTCTTTTTGAATAAATATTACTAATCACAAGACCTAGAAGAATACCCGAAAATCCCAAAAAAACTTGAGCTTTGTTATAAGTTCGAACAAGGTCGTTCCCTTAATAAAAGCGTCGCATCGTGAAAAGGGTAAAGGATGCCTTCCGACAAGTGGAATCCTAAGATTGTGAAATCACGATGCGAGATCATCCATCAAAAGACTCTCATCACATTGCATGCCTCAAATATCACTTAAGCTGAAATGCCTCAAACCACCGATATGTGATGGCGAATCTCGCAAATTGCATTTCGCAGAAAATACATTGTAATGGATAATTGCCACATGCAACGAATTTGCGATATTATGATTTGCAATATGGCGATTTGTGATATTGCAAAGCAAATCGCAAAATTGCCTTATCGCAGATCTGCAGGGGTCATTGTTTGAGAAAATATTTTCCATAAACTGATGCCCATTTATGCGCGTTAATGATAATTAATGAGTTAGTTGGAAATCATTAATGAAATATGGTTTTGATCTGATCAAGGAGCCATTTCACATAAGGTGATATATTTATATGTTTTTGGCATTTAAAGATTTCCCGTCACCTTTTTCTTATCGTTATTCTTGCCTCATTTGTAAACTGCAAGAGTGAAAAGCAAAGAAGTGTACATAGCAGTATTCGGGATATTATGGGAAAGAAGGGTAAAGATCCAAGTTATGAAGATAAAGAGATGATGCCCTTGTACACAAACACCACCTGTAACTAAGATGCTGGCATTACTACTTGGGAAGGCATGTACAATTTACTTGAGGAAGAAAATCCCATGGTAATGGAGGTTACAACTACTGTTGGCTCACACGGGTCATTTGAGGCATCTATTATAGAACTAGCATGTTCTTTCTTGCACCGGATAGTGACGAGACCCAAAATTATTCCATACGTGGACATGGTCAAATGGGTATTGGATAGTGCTGATATCACGAATAGAAAATTTAAGACTTAGAACCAAGAACGTATGAAGTCATTCTTTCCACAAAATTTAAGGTTTATATTAAAAGGTGCACAAGAGGCAAAAAGTAGCATCAGTGAAGCCCAAATCAAGAAACCGAGGCAGTTTCTGATGCGTGATTAGTGCGCATCGCCAGGAAAAACCTCTTAAAATCGAAAGCCTCTAATCTCTCAGTCACCTGTAAGCTCAGAAATTTGTAGGAAAAAAGTGATAAAGGTGAAAGGTAAAACTTGAACTCAAAACTAGTGGTATTTATCTTAAAATAGTATGTAAATATCTACCAAATGTACACCATCTATAGACAAGCCAGAGACACCAGGCTCAAGACAAAGTAGAGTCCATCAAAAGGTTAACCAAGTTGAATTGGGATTCTTACTGGACGTACTTGGTAAAACCACACAGCCAATGCATGACTCTCAAATGTATCATTAATCCTACCGAGAAAATGACACTAGCTCTTACCGATTCTCCTTTCACATGACATCTAAAGTCAGAAGTTGGCCAGCCAACTCTCCTCAAGAAAATGCTGAACGCTTGTGACTATAAGGAACAGATACATAGATAGCTAGTTATTAGTTTTAGTTTTAGATTCAGTTTTAGTTTTAGTTTTGCTTTATTTTTTCCTAAAATAAGGATGGTCATTTAAACCGTATCCTACATTTGTAATAAATTATTTTTAGATTTAGCTAGTAGTATTTAAACACTTCTCATGCATTTAGAGAAGGGTCTAGAAATTTATCAAACACTTGTCCTTAGAACATGCACTTTTGCACCCTCCGAGGAGGTTTTGATGAATGAATGGAACAGGATTTATTGATATCTGCATTTAATATCTACCACTGATGTTGCACTTTTGTACTCTTAGTGGATGTTGGATTAAGAAGAGATATATCATTATTGCTAGAGCTCATGAGTAGAACTAGTTATAAATGGTACTTTTATCTCTTAACAAATTCTGCTTATGTGTTATGGTGATATTCATGTTCAGTTATTTATGTATGAATGCTTAAATGCTTGAGTTATCATTTGGCACTTTTGTACGATGATAGATATTTATTTATGCTTAATATATGAGTGACTTGTTATGTGATATGTTTTTTACAGTTGTCTGACTAACGTTTTATATGAAAAAGTTCACCTTTATTGAATTCTTTTCTTATAGCGATTGAATGATCTTTATTACCAATTGCTGTAGAAACTATTTTAGATCGCATACTTGAAAGATCAATTCCTGGGATAGTTTTAGAATTAGATATTTCAGTTTATTAGAATACAATTGCATGTCATTAAATTAGATTCATAATAAAAAGAATTTTACTTAGAAGTTATTAGAAAAGAAATATCAATTCTCAACACACACACACATAAATTGGGAAACTGGTCCGATATCCCCAGTCGGACCCACTACACCAAATGGAAAAGGAGCTGCTAACCAAGGTCCAGACTAGGTGGATATCCCCCTTGTTGTAGACCCAATTTTTTGGGCTTCAACATGTCCCTACACTCTAGTCTCATCTAGGTCCTTCCCAGAAACAACATGCATGAATTTTTTATGGTGGAATATTCAGTTAACTAGAGTAGCACTAATTAGGTCACTAGTGTCCCAACTGACTATTTAGAGACTATTAGTTCCTAAAACTGATTGGAACTAATTTAACTAGACTTAACTCAATAAAGTGAGTTAAATAATTACAACTCATTCATAACTCATCCTTAACTCCTATAAGTTAGGGAGAACATATACATGTCTTCTAAAAGACTTCCAATTCAAATTTCCTAAATTAATTAAGTTAATTAAACTCAGTTAATTATTTTCAAATTTCTCAATAGTTAACACACTTCTCTGGTAGTGCATTTAATACAACTATAGTCATTTCTCCATTAGACAATACTTCTCCTAGATCTTGTAGTCACTCGCACATCTTAGATATCCTGATAAATTATAAGGCTATTCCATCTTCCCTTGACATCTTGAGTGCGTGGAGGTGTTTCCTTGATGAGAAGACTTCTCCAGCAATGCTAACAAAATACAACTCTTCATGTTCGTCATAGATTTCTTTTGATGTTTTGAGTTTAGATACATATGGAATGAGGGGATCCTTGATGGATTCTAAGAGAATATTTTGAGCCCTAAAATCTTGTTTCATGTACATGGAAAGAGCTTGAGCATATTCCTTTCTTGGTTTAACGATAGAACCTTTGACATGTTCCATAACCTCATTTTTAATGAGATTCAGATTTGTCATTTTCTTCCATGCAAAAAACATTTGAAGCCCTGACGAATTTGTTGCTTTCCTTGCAAAAAGGGATTTTGACAGATTCAAATGTGGACATAAATATAGTTACTTGAAAGGTTGATCTTTCTTCTTGGTGCTTCCTTGATGTTGATAATGATGTAGAGGATAGAAAACTTCTCCTTGATGAAGGTAGTTTTCTTCAAGAATGATCCTTGATCACATAGAGAGTGAGATGACGCTACATTTTGATCTAGCTTCCTTTGGATGAATGGTCTTCAAAATTTTTTAACTTGAGTAGACGTCGGCCTTCTTTTGGATGATGATTCCAATACTTATGTGTAGACTTCTTTGATCTAGGGTTATGATTCTTCCTTTGACTTCAAGATAATCTTCACTAGGATACCTTCCTTGAGGTTTGATCGTTGAGTGTACATTGATAAGATTCCCTTCCTTGACTTAGTCACCTTAGCTCTAATACCATGTTCCTAAATTTAGGGCATAGAGATTAAGTGATTTCACTTTTATTAGTAACCTCTTGTGAGTGATTTTTATTTCTTTAGATTATGATCTTCTCTTAATCAGGTTATTAATGTTCTTCTTCATCAAATAACCACCAATGCATAGAATATAAAGAGACAACAAACACAAAATATAATATATCATCCAGGACCAAAACCTCTGACTCTTTGAGAGGAAAAACTAAACAGATTCTTCTTCTTATAGAGATTCAAATTGATGAATACAAATACCAAGACCTATTTGACCTCTCCCAGACCAAGACATCAAGCTTCTTACCTTTCCCTCTTGATTCGATGATAGTCAACTTCCTGCTCTTTCCTTCTGCTTCAACTTCCTTTTAGATCTCACCTTGCTTTCCTACGCTTTAGGCATGAAACTTCTTGGCCCTAAATTAGAAACCCTAGTACGTGTAGATGACCATCCTTTCCTCCTTGATTTTCTTCAATTAAGGTGGAGGATTCTTCTTTGGAAACTCAACTTGTGTTGCACCTCAATTTTCTCCTAGCTCTGATCTTCGAGTATCAGAGCAAAACCTTGTCTTCTTCTATAGTGGACAGCACTTGGTTCCTTGCACTTGGGAAGTGGATTATCCCAAAACATACACAAAAATATTACCACAGTCTTCGCCTTATCTTTCCTACTCCTCACTAGTCATGAGACTCCTTCCTTGCACTTCCTATTGCAGACTATTCCTTGACCGAAAATCTCTTAAATTATGTTCTTTGAACTTAGGTTGAGATCCCTATTTATAGTGGTTTTCCTCTATAAATTAGACAACATGAGAGAATTGTACCGAGATGTCCCTTAGAGTAGGTTATTTACTCTAGTTTTTAGTTGACTTGAAGGAGCTATTTTGTTATTGGTCTTGTAGGGCTTACATATTGATTTAGTGGCTCATACAAAATGTAACATACCCAAGAAGTGTCCTTCATACATGGGATTGTCTCAATTTGGCTTTATTACCAATCCTAAGGACTCACAATGGGAGTCATACTAAAATAAAATCCATTGCTCATGAAACCCATGAGACAAGAATTACGATAATAATTTTATTTTCTTCGTTGCATCAATAACATAAAATCATAATTGCACATGTTGTTATGAAGACCAAACCTAGTTACATTTTTTCAACAGGATTCAGGTGCTTTACCTTTCCTGGTGTTGGAAATAATACTGAGAGGGGGGTGAATCAGTATTATTAGATCAATAATTTAATTTTCAAAGTTGATTTGTATATGCTACTTCAGCTCAGTGAACTAGTGAGTATACACGACTATACTTAATGTAACCAGCGTATATGCAGAGATATTTTGATTTGCCCAAATTATCATGCATTGAAATTTAATCAGTATATCAGGAATTCATTAGACAATGCAGTAAAAAATAGATTAAAGCATCACACATAAGCAACGCACATGAACACCAAGATATAAGGTGGAAACCCAATGTGGGTGAAAGCCACCTACTCCAATTGTCTTTCTCTTCTTTTAATAAGAAAATTATGTTTACAGTTTTTGTACTGGTGCAGTCTTATACCAATATGCAGGCTTCTACCTACAAAAGGCTACAACCTTCTCTCATTCTCCAGCTTCTACTGGAAGGGAGCTACAACCCTCTAGCTCTTGTACTAGCCGATGTGTTTACTAATACGTAGGCGCCGACCTACAAAAGGCTACAACCTTCTCTTTCTTCTTCTTGGGACCACGTTTCATAAATTTTTAGACTGGATCCATCAAAAAGATCATGTCAAATATATCTGCATCAATCAATCAACTTTTGAACCAACCACAATCGAATAAATCAATCAATTTGACAACCCATCAATCTGATCATTCAGAATACTGTCACCAGGATACAGTAACTAGAACCAAAAGCTAGAACCCTAAACACTGTAGCAACAAATAGAAGCAACTAAAACATATATTATAAGGTATACACTACTTCTATGTGTCGAACATGCATGAATACACACTTTCCTCAAAGTGAACTAGCGTACAGATCTGCAAATCAAATTTATGATGTATACGCTGCTTTGATATGCAGAACCAACATGTATATGCTCCTTTTCTAAAGTGAACCTACGTACCAATATGTAAATGATGTTTTAAGCATTACAACTATTCCAGACTTTGGTCATATCCAGATCATCATATTTACAGACTACAACATGTGCTAGTTATTCAGATACATGATCAAATCACATAAAAAAAATTCTTCAAACCTTGAGTTCCTGATACATTATTAGATATTATCTTTCATCAAATACTAAGGTTCCTCCTTGGTTCATATCCAACAATTCACCATAACAAAATAACCTGCATACTAGATCTCACAGATCATCAGATATTCAATGCTTGTGTCTCCTGGGTAATGATCTTCTCATCCTTTTATAGTTTTAGGCCTTTCTCAATACCATGGACCAAAAGCACTTAGGACCAATACCTTGGATCAAATACCTAGGGTCAATACCTTGGACCAAATACCATGGATCAATAACATGGATTAAAATACCATGGACCAAATACTTTAGACCAAAAACTTAGTTTTACAAGGTATACACTCTTTTCCTTTTGTGAAAGTGTGTGTGTACATATACGCGACTTGTATACAATAAACTCGCATGTATACACAGCTTCACCAATGGTGAGCTTGCTTATACCTCTCTTCCTTCAATTTGTGTAGTTTGATATGTAACTCTTAATTGTTAACCTGGTATACTATGATC